>QXVZ01007022.1:0-20782 GCA_008931825.1 Phallusia fumigata
TTGGGTTTAGATGAAAAAGCCCAATGCAATTAGATGGGGTTGCTGCATATAGGTCTGTTGGTGTGGTAATGGTAGTAAAATCCTACATTCAGGTTTGTCTGAAAGAGTGACGGAATGTGCGCATAACCAGGCTCACAAAAAACGTAATTATACGGATTATGACGCCCATACCTGAATATGAATGTTGTTGTGGTAATATATTAATCATATCAAATTCATATCTTGTAAACGTGTCCAAACACAAAAGTAAATCTCTTGTGCTGGGCGTTTTTGTGCGTAACAGGAAATCATGTACGATGGCCATTGTACATCAACGCATGTTGCAAGAAAGGTCTGCCGCCTTTTATTTGCATAGTATTTTAAAGTGCACGCGGCCATATTTTTTGCTCCTCCTCTCACCCCCATCTCAATCTACGTTACTTCATAATCATCAGCATATCCTTAGCTATATACTGTTTAAATTGATAAGACATATTTTGTTCATGTTGTACCAATGGAATTGGCAACGCAGCGACAGAAAAACTTATCTCTAAAAAAACGGTATTACAATACACCACAGTAATTATATAGGACTTCCCCACCTGTAATGAATCAGCAACTTTTCGTGACGTTGCGAAACTCTCTTTGATTGCTTCTTGTAGTTGCGGGCTGCGTTGCTTAGTTGCTCCTCACGTGACCGGAACGCCGACTTCATCTCCTGTGACAAAAGTGATTTGGTCAAAAATATACCAGCCGGTTTTATAATAGATGCACATTTGGGGCACAATCGTTTCAAACTCGGTATGTCATTAATTTGACATATCAGTATGTAGCATTTCATTGTTAAATAAAAAAATAACTGTTTAGAGGCGTTTACTTTCGTCACTATTAATGCATAAATATGGTTTGCACTCTGCAGTACCTTTAACATTCCATCAACATATCGTTGCATGGGGGCAGATGCCGGGTTCGACTTGCTTCGGTTTTTGTCGTTATCAGGTACAGAAGGAGGTCCGTTGTCCACAAAATCCTGCCACAATAGAGTGATATTGTCAGTTGCCGCGCAACGTGCTTGCTAATTAACGCACACGCAACAGTGTGTGTGGATTTATCCTGTGAGTTAAACTAAACTTGAGTGACACACGCGGGAATTGTCACTTCAACTAATAAATATTCGTAACTGGGAATGCTCTGAAGGAATTAGGAACTAGCGATCCCGCATACAACTCGACTGATTTTGTGTTCTCCTGGGACTGCTTTTTTTTAGCAACAAATAGTTGTGTTGACGCGTGAACAACGTAATGTTACTTACAGCAATATCCTGCACGTATCTCCACAACCTTCTTCTGTAATCTTCATTCGCCTCCTTCAGCTGTTGTTGAAGCCGGCTCACATCCTCCGAACTCTTCTCGTGTCGTTCTTTTAGCGTCAACATTGTCTATGTATAACATTTTTGGTACGAATCTAGTGTTTCGCAATTTCGAAAACTAACTTAAAAAACTATAACTAAAAAACGCCACCGTCCGCCTCACTTAAATTAAGTGTATAATTCCAATTATAAAGAGCGAGCAATGTAATCTACGCACAAACATTTCTTGGTGTTCTTTGACAAATGTCTGTCCCAGTTTTAGGTTGACAAGATGTGTATCTGTTTCCCTTTCACAGAACTTTTTCTGATTTCATTTAAGTTATATATATCACAAATTATTTTCCCAAAACCTTCCTTCTTTGACGGTTCGCCTTTAACAAAATGCACAACGAATTATTTCATTCAATAGAGTATAACTTTTTGCGTATGGTTAAACATCCTGTTTTGTTTGAAACAAGAACATTGCTTACTGTGGTCTGTTCTGCTGATTTTTTGTTGGCAGCCTGGATTCCCGCGTAAGCAGCAGCCAGCTGAGTCTTTAATTCTCCCAACCTCGATTCAAGTTTCCTGGTTTGTTCGTCGTAAGTTTGACGCATACGCGAAAGTACGTCGTTCTTTCCACCACGCGGCGACCCGTCTAGAAGCTGCAAAATATGTCATAACTGGTCGATAGTTTGATTTTAAATCCACACAAGTGTAAATTAACCAAAAGGAGCTCACAAAGCAGTCCTAAACCTAAAAAGCATCTTGTTTATTACATGTACAGCACGACCTAAACTGGAGAAAACTAGGTAAGATTTAGGCCGCGGCTGCAGCCTGAGAAACAACACACCGAAGCTTCACAGACGAGCTGGTTTTTGCTAGATAAACGCTTTACTTATTCAATATTAACAGAACCACTTAACTTCACCATTCAAAATACAAAGTAGTCCGTATTTCGTGCGGGGTCAGTTGTGAAGCAGACTTGCTGGCCAAAAACATGCGTTAACACATATTAGCGATTATTACCCTTTAGGTTATTTACTTTAATTGTTTACTTTCCTCCTTACATAATGTCTGTCTAAACAAAATCATTGGGGTCAGCTCGACAAGGTGACCAAATGGTCTTTCGCTGCCCCTGCGTCAATTACATTGTTATGTTAAAGCTGGTAGTTATTCTTTTCATTGCGAAACAAATATACTGAACTGAACTGAAGGTAGGTGGTAATAATCGTTTACGGACAAGTGGACTCATNAATTACATTGTTATGTTAAAGCTGGTAGTTGTTCTTTTCATTGCGAAACAAATAAACTGAACTGAACTGAAGGTAGGTGGTAATAATCGTTTACGGACAAGTGGACTCATCTACCCTCGAAACATCCCCGCCGAATGAATACAACAAAATCGGGACACCGAAACAATCGTTTCAACCTACTCACCGACTTGTCCAGAGCTTCTCTCTGAAGCTGAGCTCTCCTGGCCTTTAGCGCCTCTAGTGGATCTTCGTTGCTCGCGTTGGTGGCTTGCATGTTGGCGTCACGCAAAACGTCACGCGCACGGTCCAACTCCTTGGTTGCGTCATCATGGGCCTGACGTCGACGTTCCACGTTGTCACGGAGATCAAGCAGAGCGGCTTCGGTCTCAATAAGACGGCCCAGTTCTGCTCTCATTTCGTTATTTTTCCGGACCTGCAAGGCAGAACATAGTCTTCGATGGTTGCATGAAACCCGAGGTACAAGTTTGTTGCATAATTTATTAAGTACGATTCCCTGGACGGTGTCCACGAAAAAATCCGGAACGTGTTTTGCAAAATACGTCTTTGTTAATCGGCGTTAATTTACGATTTAACGGCTTAGACCGTCGCGTTAAAAGTCCCTAAAAACGATTATGTATAATAAGAAAGAAATACTTGAAAAGTGTATCAAATAAACCGTGGAAAAAATGTCGCTTAAGTGATTGAAAACAGCAAATTTGTAGTCGCTCTTGATCCTTAAAGACACTTGTTAAACAACCAATCCACATGGAATTAAGGTAATTGTATAGCCACGTCATTAAACCTGCAAGGTGTGCAACAACCAGCGGTTCCAGAAATTTGCTATTTTCAAAGTTGATGTGGCTAAAACTACAAATTTTATGCAATCTCTTGTCGTTAAATGTTTAATGAAGTCACATTCTTTAAAATGACGCCAACATATTACGTACGATGACCTCTTAATCTAATAATGCTTGAAGGAAAATCATTTTATGGTTTGGAACGCTAGTTGATCCAGCTTTATATTAAAGATCACGTGACATACCTGTTCTGCGAGTTGTTTCTCTTGGTCAAGAGCTTNGAGCGGCTTCGGTCTCAATAAGACGGCCCAATTCTGCTCTCATTTCGTTATTTTTCCGGACCTGCAAGGTAGAACATACAAGTTTGTTGCGCAATTCACCAAGTATGATTCCCTGGACCGTCCGAAAAGATCCGAAACGTGTTTTGCAAAATCTAATAATGCTTGAAGGAAAATCTTTATGGTTTGAAACGCTAGTTGATCCAGCTTTATATTAGCGATCACGTGACATACCTGTTCTGCGAGTTGTTTCTCTTGGTCAAGAGCTTTTTTCTTTAAGGCCACAAACTCGTCAGCGATCGTCTTGCGGTTTTCCTCAAGCTGCCGTGTATGTTCGGCAGACAAATCGTGACTTCGAGCAAATTTACTTTTCTCCAATTCGAACTCGACCAGTTGGTTCTCGAGAGTCAAGATCTGATAAAACAAGTAGTTGAATTGTTTGCTTCACTACAAGGCGAAATACGGGAAATAGATAGGATTGTAGAAGAACTAGGTGTATCTTAGTCACCCACCTTGTTTTTCAGCTCGAAATTTTCCGACTCGTATTCTTCAGTAAGTCGGTTGTTCTCCAACTGAAGCTCCACCAAACCTTTTGATACCTGCATAGAAAGACAAACCATTTTTCCTAAGGGTCAAGTTACGCAGTATTATAGTGAAAGTTTATTATTTGGGACTTTTCATGAGGGCAACTCGTTTTTGGTACAAGGTGAAACACTCGAGCATTATAAGTACAAGAAGACTCCCACAAGGTTACAGACTCGAATTTACGAAAGCAGGAATAGATCAACTCAGACCAAAATAATAAAAAGAATCTACTATAAGGTTCGAGATTACCAGACGTTTACCTTCAGTTTCTCCTCTTCGCTAGCTACTAACTTCGATGAGATCTCAGACTTGGATTTCGCAATTTCTGTCATTTTGTCCTGGATCTGCTCGAGTCGCTGAAACAATCGATCGTTCCTCTCTCGTAGCTGCGTCTGAACAAATGTAAATATATCGTTTTAACATTTTACACATACTGATTTCAAGCAGAGCGGGCGAAAACTTTAAAAACGAAAAACGTTTAAAACGATAGCACGGTATGTTCATCAGCATTACATAGGAAAACCTAAACATACATTGTCGCTTGTGATCTTCAGCAGTTGATCCTGTAGGTCTGGGCGGGACATAAGGCCAGCCCCGGCACCAGCCTCTCCTACGCCACCTAGCTGCAGCGAGTTGTTGGTTCTGGTGCGATATTGCGTTACAAGGTTCTGCAAAAAAAACACAATAAAACAGTATTAGAGAAAGGCTAAAATATGACTTGGAAGCATCCACTGGTGACATGTCATTTATTTCACCTGGGCAAGACAGTCATTGATGATCGGGTAGTTCTTGACTTGCGACAGAAGTCCACAACCATTGAGAACAGCAGATAAAACTTCAACTCGGTTGCCATTTGGTGGAAGGCAAGAGATTACGCGAGTTTTGCAGTTTCCGCCCAGAATGTCTTCCAACAGTGACGTTAGTTTAGAATCACTGAAAAAAAAAATCGAAGAAAAGTCCGAGTACTACATGAATTTTAAACATCACAGTGGATTTTAAAGCGTGCTTTAAACGCTTTCAAATCAGGTTGTATAATCAGTGCAAGGTTACCGTTATTAACCCCACCTGATCAAGCAACCGAAGATGTTTGGCTTTTAAGGGAAACCGAACGAAATTTCAAAATTTCAGAAACAGACAGATTTAACTATTCAACTACAAACCTGTAGTTAATCACTCGTTCTGGCTCCGGCTGTCTCGCCAGGTCTGATGTTAGTTTGTTAAAAGCCATGATCGACTTTGAAAGCATTGGGCCTTCTCGTAAACGTGTGCGCGAGAGATCATCAGCTAATTTTTCAGCCCCAGGTAAACGGATTACTGTGAAGGTGGATCGATTTGGGAGAGGATTTTCATCCGTCATCTATAAACAAATTGCATGTGTTTAGCAAAGTGAAAACTGACCTGACCCGAGACTCGAAAAAATTTCCGATGGAATTGATAATCTGTCCCACGTACCACGTATCATCCAAGGCGCAATGCCAATGTGCAAAGTTTCGGCATTTTTTTAATTTACTTGCAACGATGTGGTCGCAAATCAACGAAATATGTTTAAAATTGGCCGCGTGGTGCGTTCTTGTTGGGATCGTGTTGATTGCTTGTGGCTGTTTGTTTTTGAATAAGTGGAAACGTTAAGGCCAAATAGGTTTCAACCATAAAATTTTGTCACGCTGATAGGGGAGTTTTATAATTTTACTTCAATTTTCAAGCTGATTTTTAATCACAATTCGTGGAAACACTTTAGGTTTCCTGCGCCTTTGGCCTGTGGTGCACAGTGGTTTGTACGGTGTAGCTGCAGCGCGTACAATCTTGATCCACCAATTGTGCTATGCCCTCCACTTTTTTGCGCTCCAAAACGTTTTTTACGTTGCGCAGCTATTTCCGGCTTGGTGATTGTTTTAGTGCAATTGTGCCGCTACGATTTCTTTCACCAAGCGAAATAAACTCAACTCAACTCAACTCAAACGAGATTTTTCCTTGTGTTAAGAGACATTGCGTCTGGTATTCACGTACCTCTTTTATCTTAAAATACGCGTGCGAAAAAATCTTCCACCCCTACGCTGAGACTTGACTTGACTTGAGACTTAAACCGCTAAAGACTTGTCTGTACTTGAGACTCGATATATAAGACCCGTTACCCAACATTGCAAAAAACTATAAAATCGGTTCATTTTCGACTTATAAAATAGCACACATGATCATAGGGGAAGGTGCTTTATGGTATGTAATAGTTTGGGTATCACGTAATGCATAAAGTTTGAATACAGGCCTAGATTACCTTCCAAAAGTATTTGGAACTAGGATACACTGTGTAAAATAAATTGAAAATAAACAATTGGAAAAACCAAACGCTAAGCAATCTTTCAAATTTATTTGGTCACTAGCTGACTTTTAAAAGTACTCTTACTAATAATCCCTACTATATTGACATTGTCACAAGCCTACCATAAACAGTTCCAGTTGAAAAATGTAAGTTGCAAAGTTGGTAGAGGGCCCGAAGTCAGTGGTGATAGCTGTTCTAGACACCCATGCTTGCCAAAATCCTAAAAGACAAATAAATATGATGCACAAGCTATATGACAAAATTGAGACAGAATTCAAAACCACAACCTTATGAGCAGAAGACAGTTGCAACTAATCCTTTCCTCCTACCAATGACCATCATTTCAAGTATATAATTTTTGAGATTTTATGGTTTTACATACCGGCGACTGCTTCAACTGGATTCCTGCACACTTCATACTGAAGGTTTTTCACATACATTCCCTTGTCTGCTGAGTATTGAATTTCCATTGGAGTCAGTCCTGTTCTGCCTGTTAAAAGCAAGCCATACATTCACATCATAACTATGAGTTTGGTTTAAACATTTTTTTTTGATTGGCAATGATAATAACCTGACAAGGATCCACGAGCTGCCATCAAATCCTTGATTATTTCATTGTATATTTCATACTGATACATAAGGAGCCGACCTCTTTCCCTGGGAGAGGTTTGAGTACCCTCAGATGCAGCGAATGATGGTTCTAAATAATCCGAAAAATAAATCATGGATATCAATACAAGCCCAACCAAGCAAAAAATTCAAATAATTTTTTTACAAATCTTGACACAATAGCAATCACCACAATTATTTGTTGTTATGAAACATTCAGTTTAAAAATGTTACTCAATGACCTACATTGTGAAAATTTGTTGTCTATTATTCTAATGCTGAAATAGTGACACAAACTTACCAGGATGCTGAGCATTCTGCTCTAAAATATTTGCTGTGGCATATGTAATAGCCTGCTGAATTACTCCAGGTTGTGCTCCACTCTGTTCTCCCACTGATGTGAAAGATTTACCACTACCTGGAAAAAGCTAAGTTGTTAAATTGCATTAACATGATTTTTTATTCATGTTATTTTAACTTTATCTGTGGTTATTTTAAGTGGTTAGGTTCTACATTTTTTACACTTTTGTTTTGTAGTTATGTCCTGGGGAATAAAACATTTACCACTCTCTCCATATATTAGCATGCATGTGTTGAATCCAGCAATAAAGAGATCGAGTAGTGGTTGGACTGTTTTAGAAAAAAGTTCTTGGTTTGTTGCGTCTTGCTGGTAAAGGATTTGAAAACTGCACAAAACAATTTTACGATTCATTTTAAGACTGGAGATTCACCAATGAATATTGTTAACCATCTATAATAAAAATTATCAAAGCAAAGCAACAATTTAAATGTATACACATATTTCGCAGTATGATCAAGGCAGCAAAATTAAGTTATGATGATATTAAAATTAAAAAACATATTGGTAAAAAGTTGCACCTGTGAGATGTTCCACCTTGTTGTACATGAATACGTTTTCCATCTGATATATTTAAGCTTGCTGGAGGTTCACCAGGAAGAGGAGGGCGGATTCGGCCAACAATGTCAATATTCATACTTATGTTTGTGGATATCACACAACTAACTCATTTCTTTAATCTGTAGAAGAAAAAGCAACCACATTGATGATATACCTTTCCATCAGTCACCCAATGTGACTAACTAACTTGGTTTGACAAACTTTTTAGTATCTAGGTAATTTTTACAACAAACCTCAAATATATTTGTATCTGTGCAGTTGCGTAAATTACTTTCGTTTTCTTATCGTGTGTATGCTGGCTGAAACACGTGTTAAAAATGGCAATAACTCATGCCATCATTATTTATTTTTTTGTGGATTACTTCTGTTTGTAAAACTGCGCATGAGCATCGTTTGGCTACTTTTAAAGAAGTGTTTGTAGATTTTATTTTTAAACTTCATTCAACAACTCTTTCTTGTTACGCATCACCGAGGCAACTGTTTTCGTTGGCAAATAATCCTGTGCGTAGGAATATTTAGAACGCACAAGAAGAAAGAAAATGGTCTATGCTTGCAAATGACTTTTATTGGAATTAGATAATCTTGTCGAAAATTAAAAAAATCGAACGCAGAGCTACAACATTTTTAAACTGCAACACCACCACATCGGTTCGGTCGAATAACTAACTGAAACGGGATATCCCAAAAAGGTATAAGTTATATATCAGCTTTATTTGCAAAACAATACAACTTCAACGCAAATACAGTTTTACATTTTAGGCACCTACTTACACAAAAGACGCACAAAAATGGACAACAAAGGCACAAAATCACATTTTGACAACAGGAAACATGTTGAAAACAAAGGGTTCACATTTTTAAACTCTGTAGGTTCAGGGACAAATCCAAGTTGAAAAACAGCAGTGAATCGTCGATAGTACGTTCGTGTCGGGGGGAACTTTCGACTGACAGCCCTCTAGATGGAACCGGCATGCTGTGATGACGTGAAAGGGTGTCATGGCGGTCAACGTGCCTATGTTTTTCATGCAAAAAAGGACTGGGTGATTTGCTTGTTGAAGAAACTGTGTTTTGACCACCGGAAATGTCTAAATCGCCAAGATTTGGAACGTCGTCGACGGGTATGGAATTAAACGTGTCCACCTGCAGCAGTACAATGGTACAAAATTGGAAAAGCAAAGAGAAATACTGTTCTTTATTTTAGGGTAATCTCCAAACAAAATATCAGTAAAGACTAATTTCTTCGACTGTGTTTATGTGTTTTTGGAAAGCTTTAGTCAACGCTCTTAGATGTTTGTGTTTTATGCAGTTGAAAAGAAAAATCTGTAACTGAAGTCTGTAAACTTACTTGTTGGTTCGTGGAAGGCAAGCTCGTCGCGTCATCAATTTCCTCAACCTTTATGGCATTGTGATTGGTTACAGTCAAACCAAAATATGGAACCTCCACAATTTTGTTTTTATCGTCGGGGACGTTCGTAGCTTTATCTGCAACGCGTATCATTCTTAATCAATCGTGGACCGATTAGGATTTGAAGCAAAATGTGAGCGCTCTCTCACAATCTGTTATAGCAGTGTTGTAATTCCTTGTCTACGAGATTTGACTCCAGAAAGTTAATTTACAGACTATACTTTGGTTTGCAGTACATTTTTTGACTGCCAGTTGTCAAAATAAAATGTTGTTCAACACTAAAATCATAAACAAACCGTTGCTATTTATTTGTTCCGGTGAATCACTTTTCCAATGTGGTGTGTCTTGTCTCTCCACAATCTTACGAAGTTTCGGATCAGGCCTGTTTTTAGCANTAAATGTCACAAAGCATAAATTTGTGCAGTTCGGCTACCCTTTAGAGCTAAAACATACTTTAACACGTCGTTCCAAATATCTTTTCTGTTTTGCAAAAGAAGGTTCGCAACAATGTTTAGTTATAGTTTGTTTAATTTGATCTTATATTGTTAAAATGGTTACTAATTTAAGTTGTTTAACGTTTTCTTAAATATCCACCCGGTCCGATGCTTATCAGAAAGTCCGACCAGCAGGCAATTTGGTCTGTAGCTCTTTACCTGGGGTTAATTACCGACAAATATCAATAGGGTTTCGTGTGTGTTCATTTTTGTTTCGTTTCACTTAACACCTTCTGTGATGTCATAGTTTGGGACGTCAAGCTGTAATTTGTTTTTTTTTTAAAAGGGGGTAATTTAAATCCATCAGTTTTATCTAGTGGTACCATAGGGGACAACCAACCGGAGAGGAAACTGCCTTTAACACCTCTATCGGTAGAACGGTATTGCTGACCTTGCGTCGTTTCCGTAACCATCATATCTTAATCCCACCGACACTGCGACCACCAGAGCCGGCGCTCCATACGCAAATACATAATAGGCGAGCAGCCTTGACCGCTTGTCGATCTCAAACACTTGTACCAGGGACACGTAGAGGTGAAGACCCTCAATACTCATCCAGCAGAAAACAGATAGAAAGAGATAATGCAGAGTGGCGGCGATGAAGGTGCATAGAAGCTGGTTTGATACAAGCAGAGTTATTATTTACTACACTATTTTTGTGCTATTTATGTTATTTAAAAATTCCGACCGCACAAGCAAAACACATGTTGTGTGGTGTTTTGGCTGTACGATCGTTTGTTACAAAAAATTAAAACAAGTAACTTCCATATTTTGTGCATAAACAGCACATCACCCGCATTGATGTATTTTGAGATAACTCATCATAAAAAGTCGCACTTGGTGTATTGTTTTTTGTTGAAAAAATAATAAAATCTTGAATTGAAAAAATTTGTTTTTTAAACGGTGTTTTCTCAAACATGCTTACATCGTATTTCTCTTACCCTTCTATTCGTTTGATCGACTCCAAAAACAAAAATAGTTTGGGCGAGAGCCAACGTTACACACAGATTTTTGTGGATGGAGTTGCGAGTCGAACGTAGACCGCGAAGCGCGTTGAAGCAGAACAGACACGTGACCAGGCAAACGACTGACATGGAGCAACCGGCCCAAGTAAGGATTGTAAGGATAAAGTCGTCAGTTTTTCCAAGCTGCCAAAAAATAACATCGACTGTTTTGTTGTCTTAAAAGCTTGGTTATGTCGTACGTTTATTGATGCCGTGCTCTTCAATAAAAATTCAACATACCTCCACCCCTGCAACGTTCATAAGAATCGCAAAGTTAGTTAGATGATCGCACTCGCATCTGGTGTGTGTGTCGTTACGCGCCAGCACGCGGCAACCATCTGATGACCATTTACCGGATTTCGAAGATTTATCGGTAACTTTCCAAAAAACGCATCTAAATGTTTGGAAAGGTTGTGCATCAATCAATATTAAGAGCTACATTTTTTAAAACTGTAAGTGTTAAGTTAGCGAAGACCTTAAATATTTCCTGAATGAAAAAAATAAAAAACACAATTACACCAGATTCAATATTGCTTATACAATGAACCTTCTCCCCAATCTATACAAATCTTTTAGTCTTTTTTACTGTTTGCTAATTGTAAGTTAAAACATTTGTGTGGCTAAACATGACCATGCAACTTACTTGGTTTGGGCTTGCGACGGTTTTCTGTGCCTGAGTACAATCTTGATTTTCTTTTTCGCAATGATATCCCGGGGTAAAGGTCGCACTGATGCAGAAATTACGCACGAGTTGACGACATATCTGCTGTGGTTCCGAGGCGGGGGATTTCCCTTCTTATTCTTGTGCAATTGGCCTTCGGGTGAATCCCCTTGGTCTTGATCTTCGTACGCGTCTCCTGAAAAAAACATTGTTTCTTTATACATTGAATCAAAACTTTCACATTTGTTATCAGGAGTTATCGTAACGATTTTAAATAATTTAAATGTTTAGTGTTTTTAATTTATTGTTTAAAAAAATATTTTTATTCTTTGATCTGTAGTATTGCCATGCTCTAGAATGGACCACCAGTTTCTTAGCAAAATTAATTCAGACCACCGACCGTTCCTAATCTACTCAATTTTGTTTCTCGCATGATATCAAGAATTCGCTTCAATATTATTATTCCACATTGTATGTTTACACAACGGCTTCCAAACGGAACCGCAATATGCGGGTGGATTCCGAATCTCAAAGGTGAACTCCTAATCAGCAACACCATATAATCGTCCGGGGTTTTACCTAGCAGTGAATCTAAGCTGTTGTAAACAGCGAACACAAAGCTTTGTTCCTCTTCGGAATCTTCATGGAGCGGAACAGCAATTGTACCAGCACCGTCCATCCAGTCTTTGTCGCTGCCAGTGGAGTCAGATTCCTCCGGAAAACTTATTCGGTCGCCTTGTGTTTTTATTTTTGAGTTAGGTTTCAATGAGACGACCTGAAATGCTTATTGCTATAAATGTGGGCCTGNTTGGCGTAACGTAAGCACTAGTAAAGCGTGCAGTTGTTTTCAAAGGATTTTCTGCCGACATTGTGCTGAATAAATGAGACGTTAAAAAGGATTTTAAAACGGTATTTCTGACAGAAAACAGAGTGTTTAAATTACACAACTGGCAACCTGACCAGAATTTTTTTTTATCGCTGAACAGTTAATGTGTGTATCTTAAGTTATGCCTTATTATAGCGTCAAGGCGTCAAATTTCGTCAGTAACATTTTAAATAGAATAGCAAAAAGTGTCCTCACGTCACACCAACAATATTTTAATTTAGTGGCACGCCTAAAACTTAAAAATGTAATTAACGATTAAAGGAACACAAAATCACTTTTGTGATTACTCTATTTTATGACATATTTGTACTTGTTTTAATGAGCATAGTCGCTCTACATTAGTCTTAACATTAAAAGAAGCAACTTAATGTTTAATTTCCTTCTATGTTAGGCTACAGTCAAAGTTTACTAGGGTTACGGTTACACTGCAACACAACTAGCATCGTCACACTGGTTTGCCGCAGAAAAGCGGCGTCACAATTTTTACGTCATTGGTGTCGTCGTCTCCGGTGACGTCATAACGACTTGCGTTTCCTCAGGTTTCTCGAACAGGTTAAGGAAGAAAGCTCCGTGCTCGGGCAGTGCTTCGTGCTTTTTCTCGAAAACAGCGATGTTATTTTCTTCTCCACAGTCAAAACAGGAGGCTGAACCTTCTCTTTCTGAAGCTGCGGTTGTTGCTGACGGAACTGTAATCGTCGCTAGACATTTTGAAAAAAAAATTAATTTGTTCAGTTTCGATATGCTCAGTTTGTGCATAATTAACCCCCAAAAAGTAACACTACTTTCTATCGTTTTTTTAAATGTCACAGACCCCATTTTTATTACAACGGCCTAAAGAATTTCACGTTACCTCTGATATTTATGTGTGGACAGCCACACACTACTAAAATCGTACAAATCGGATTCATACCCAGTTTATGATTAATTGGCAACTATCTAACGACAGAACAATCATTGTTTTACTTTTCACAAGTAACATTTTGTACTGTTTTTAAACAATACGTTGCGCTTTTCATTCAAAACCAAGCAAAACAAGAACTATATATTTATTACAAATGTTTGACAAAATACCTAAAGTGGACGAAATCACCGAAGTACTTTTGTTGTTGATAGCTGTTTCGTTGCCTCGGATGCAAACGTATCTGACTACAAGAAGCTTTATTCTCTTCGCGCTAGGTGGCAGTAAAGAGTTTATTGCATCAACAGATATGGGGCAATTCTAAGAAACAAAATGTTCATGTTCATTATACATAAGCAACTTTTATAGCACAGATTTACACTAAATTATACAATGAAAACTTTGCACACTAAATTACACGACTGACAAACTGCTTTACAAAAACTGCATTAAAACTTAAATTGGCTTACATTTAAACCATATGACAGACAGCATAAAAATACAGGTTTGATTATAATTCAAATTTGGCTCCAAAAATTGACAAAACTGCTCTGGTATGGTGCTGGACAACTCACCTGCTTGCCATTGCATAGCGCCTTGACGATTTGAACAACCCGTGGGTTTTTCTCCGCCGCTGATATTTCACCCAGTGAGAACTGAATCTTTATGAAGAATTTGTTGGCATCAGAAGACGGGCATTCTAGACTAAAGATCAAACGTATTGTTTAGAACACGGACACCCGTTTTGCATCGGGTGTTTAGGAACTCCGTGGCTGGCTAGTGTTGTCAAACAACAGTTTGTTTTATTAAAAAATGTTGAGAAAATAAAGAAGCTTTAAGTAGGGACTAGAGTAGCCCCGCCAATGTATGAACACCAATACCTTCGCTAACTTGATTAGCTGACAGAGTTGTGTGACATCATAAGTATAATCACTCTCAACACTAATGCGTCATAAAAAGTAGACTAAAACGTAACCAATGTTATGTGCGCAAAAAATCAAATATGATTGTTTGGGGCAGCGTACCTATTTAAAGGTATATTAGCATGGTATGTTAACTTTAACTTTAAACGGCGTATGGAGCCGTATATCGTGCTTTAGGTTTACATTGTGATTTAACGCTTTAAACGTTAAACTCAGAGTAGCACAATCAACAATCACACGATAGAGGAAGCAGTTTAGTGCATGACGTCACATTTCAAACATCCGACGAATGAGAAATGGTACGTCACATAATTTCTACGCATTGCAAAGGTCGTTGGTGACGTCAAAACGGGCCAAGTGCACCAACCGAAATTTCCCTAGAAACTAAAGAGCGACAAGTTCGATCACATCTTTTGCTTACGTAATCTGATTTTGACGCAACATGACTCAAGTATTTGATGTGGCTACGCAGTAAATGTGATGTAATTGCTTCCTATAGTGGATCATAATTTTGTAATTTCACGATTTTAGGCGTCATTTTGTAACTCAACAAATTCATCCAGATAATTTATTGTATTACAACTATTATTATTACTATTTTTTTTAAGAACAATGGCAAATTGGATTTCTGTGGTAATTTAAATTTGTTGCTGCGCTGCACGCTCAAAATCAAACATAAAAATATATTGTGGCAACTTACTTTATGGCCTCCTGATCATTGGATAGAGTCACGTGATACGTGTAGTCATGGATACTATCGTTGTCGCAACGAGCTCCGATCATGTTGTTAACGCATTGACATTGGTAACCTGGATCCGAATCTGCAAAAAATTCACAAATGCAGTTATAACGAATGGCTTACTTGATTATATATTTTCAAGCAACTTATGGCTTACATTATTAAACTTTGTCTCAGGTTTTTGTGGAATAATTAGGGAGAAAGGAGTGCAATAACGCAAGCAACCTGCAACCAGCTCAAAAACGGCTTTCAAAAAAGCCGCCACCTTTTGAGTTTGTCTGTCCGTCAAAAAACAGCTTCGTGGCCGAGTTTAAAAGGCGATTGCAACAGGCTATCAAGATCATTCCGTCTGGTTGTATTATAAATTTTCTGTAACTTTAAGGCAAAACTTTTGGATTCGTTAAGGTGGCTATGAAGACATGCTGCCTTTTTGACCTAAAAAACTTCCCATATTGCAACAACCCGAGCAAAGTTATCAATCGGTGCAGTCCATGCAATTAATAAATTTAGGCATGTAACAACTTCAAATTGTTATGCTTGAACTTTTCAATTAACCACCAAAACGTCCACAAGCAGATTTTAGTCGAATTAACCACATCAAACAACACAATAGGATCTTGCCTGGTTAATTGCAAACGTGTTTTTCACAATAAGCACATTACATCCTGCTGATAGTACAAGTCGACGATTAATCTTAATGAGCTCACAGCTGCTCACCATTTAATTTGCATATTAATCGGCCAGCTACGAACAATAAACCAGGAAATTAATGTATAACACTTTCCGGTCTCAAGTCGTCTACCAATAAGATCGACCACTTTATACCAACAAAGTTATTAATATTAATCTCGCCTTGATGTTTATTGTGTCTCGCAACAAAATCACACAAAAATTAAGCGGTAGAGATGTTAGGCTGGCAACCCCGCAACAGAAGAGCATTACTCGGACATTGATTATTTTACCATTAATGGGTAATTTCAACACTTTTAACACATTTGCTTACTTGAAAAAGGCTCGTCATGTTCGGGAAATGTTCTCAGCGGGAGAAGAGACTTGAAGTGGTCTGTAAAATAAAAAACAATAAAACACATTTCCGTGTAAACGTTGCAGATTCCTAAATTCGCCAGAAAATGGAAATATAACTTTTTACACAACTGTACATCCCATAAAAAAAACATTGGATTTGTGTCGCAGCCNGGTAATTTCAACACTTTTAACACATTTGCTTACTTGAAAAAGGCTCGTCATGTTCGGGAAATGTTCTCAGCGGGAGAAGAGACTTGAAGTGGTCTGTAAAATAAAAAACAATAAAACACATTTCCGTGTAAACGTTGCAGATTCCTAAATTCGCCAGAAAATGGAAATATAACTTTTTACACAACTGTACATCCCATAAAAAAAACATTGGATTTGTGTCGCAGCCACGACTTGAAAAAAGGATTTACCGATTGCATAAAACGCAGATATAACGTTAGTTTGCAGTTCCAAATTGGCTTTCTGACTTATCTTTACCAAACTAAACTTTTTTTACTTTTTACAAAAATCCACACAAATTTTAAGCTGTAAATAATACTTACCTTTTAAAATGAATACTTGTGTGGCTTGGAAAGGTTTCAACGTCTTCAGATCCAGCTCCCTGTCGAAAACATGACATCGGGCACTTTTGTTGTTGCTGGAAACGAATTGAAATCCGAAACAAGAATATGTTGTGTTTTTCATACACGCGGTGGCGCACTGCTCAGGTGAGTCGCCCGAAAGCAGATGGTCGGTGGGTCCAAAGTCTGTACCATGGTTTGAAAGACGGGAGAAAGCGTCTGTGGCTTGAAAAGGGCGTCGAACAGAGACCCGAACCACCAAACCTATTGATTTATTGCACATAAAAACCGTAAACATACTGCAAAGACAATAAGGTCGGCACAGCGTTTGGCTTATTATTTAGAAATTTAATTTTCCTTACTGTTAAAATCCTCAGTGGTAATCTTTCCTTCTACCAACTTTTTCCACACACACGACCCCTCTTCGCTCTGCCCTCTGGCCAAGATATACAACTCCTCAAGTAAAAAGAACTTGTCGATTGCGACCGAGCATTCAGAGGACAAAGTCGACCACGAAGCGATATTGTTTTTCGTTATTGCATCCACAAATTCTACTTTCCATCTCAAACTAAAGTTCTGGTAGGTCGGTAGTATGTCCATCCATTTTGTCTTGATTTCGGAACCTATTTGGCTTTCTGACTTGGTATGTGCGTGGTTGATAACGCCGAATGATGTCCAAGTGTCGTTGAGGCTTGCCAAGGGGGTCTGGATCAAAACTCTCCACTCTGAAAAGAGGTTGTGTTGAAATTGCCCGAAACCTTTCGAAATTCATACAACCCACCACCAGGTTTCATGTATCTGTTGCTATCAAGCGAGTTTCCTTGACCGGGACATCCCCAAAAGTTTACAGTCACATGACAAAGTTTGTTTCCAAAAGTGAGGCGAACTTTGACCCTGGTCGCGGCTACCGGCCATGCCAGGTACGATCTACGGTTGAGATTGAACACCTGCGCACAAAACGTTGAAGGTCACACGCTTTTAACATTGTGGGTTATCACAGTTCATTGCTTTTGTGATTATTGAGTCTGGTGGTTGTTGATATTAATGATGGTATTCTACAAACGACCAAATGCATTAGAGAAAAAATGGTGTTCTCAATCATTTCATTTTAAAAAACAACGGCCGAATTTCCTACTTTAACTTGGTTGTTTTCCCTGTAATCGTAGAAACCTCTGTCAGTACTAAACAGAAAGGAAAAGTTCCCGTTTTCCGTCTCGTTTGTTTGGTTTGTAGTCGCCGCGTCACATCCAGCCGAGAAACCGTGGATGTACATTAACTTCCCTGTAACAACAGCGACGCATCATGGTAAATTTGACTGCTTGAGGTCTAGTTAAAATATCCACAGCATCCAGATAAGAACGTTTTGTAGAATAATTTCAAACCAGAATGTAATAGGTCGCTATGATAGAATACAATAGAATAGAATGGTGAAGCAGTTCTGTGGAGAATATATAGACTTCTGGTTTGAAATTTTTGCTTGGTGATAAGTTTTCTACATGTTACCAACTAGTTGATCCACCATCAATGGGAAGGTAATTGCTGTGCGTGTAAACAGCTTATCAAGCTGGCATGTTTGTAGACACGCTTAAAGTAGGTGTCAAGTAAAGCTTTATGCATTTAACCACAGCGCGAAATAGGCCCAGAACCTGATCGATTGCACAAAGCCTAAACTAATGTTACAGCCGATTTTGTAATACTTTTCTTAAATTGACTAATGTGAATTTTTAACACGATTGGCCACACAAAGCACAGTGGAAACATGCTGGGTACATGTAAGCAAGTCGCCTTTGACCTAAAAACAACTGTCATTTTACAATGATATACGATGCAACGCATTAAATAGTGCTTAGTGCGGCCTCCCTTTATAACAAGACAATATTGGTTTGCCAAAATTGTAGTTGCGTACTCTTGAAGCAATCACAGTAACATTAGATGGACAATTTGCAAACACACACGCATGTTTTGGTAAGAGATTCCCTATTTTTCCCGCAATTGTACATAATGTGCCGCAGAGCTGATTTAAATTTTGGTAAAATTTCTTGTTTTCCTAGTTTACCATTTTTTGAAAGTGTTTCTTGCGAAAATACACAACCACATATGTTCCACTTCACTACTTAGTGACGGAAATTTTAGCAATTTGGCCCACATTTATAAGGGGAATCCTTTCAAATGTATTCATAAAACCTAGAGGGTAAATATCGAGGAATCATGTTTTTCATTTTCACCGCTAATGTAAACATATTAAATCAAATATGACCTATTGGAAATCGATTTAGCAAAAACACGCAGCCGCATAGTGCAGGGTGTGACCTCAGATATAACGCTGCGCACATGTATATTAACAAATATATATATGTGGTCTTGCATGGATTAAAACACTTTTGGTTACTGCAACTGGAACAATAAAAACAGGGGATAACCATTAAAATGCTTGGCATTTCATTACACTTCTAGGCACAGCTTAACAAGGCATTATGAGATAATATCAATTCATCGGTAATGTGTGATTGAGAAAAAAAATTGACTTACCGGGAACCGTTAGTAAAAAGTCTGTGATGTAGCCGGTAGTAGCAAAAAGGTAATTGTGCATCCCCAGTATAATATCTAACGGTTTAGTTGAAACGCTACCTCATGAAGAGTTTCTACTTTCAAACCTCATGCAGGTCCCTGTGTGGCGTTACTGCTTAAATAATCCATATGAAAAGGAAAAAGGATATTTCAAAAGTTACGACTTTTATTTTGCATTATAAACCTAGTGGCGCCTTGACAGCGCCAGCGAACATTCGTGCTCATAACGAGATTTTTATCGATTTTTGTGGCCGGCAGACCTGAGACCCTAAATCTATTTTGTTGTGTCCCCACTGCACTTCAGTGTAGCAAATACAAGAAGGTCGATATCGCTGTTCATCCCGTCGCGTTTCGCATTGTAAATAATTCAGTTGAGAGGGCTACTTAACGGACATGTGTTTGTCGCTCTGACTTTCCCATGTAAGCACAGACAGAACAAGGTGTCAGTTTCTGTCGAAGTCCAGCTGTTTCCCAAACGTAACAACAGGCAGAAATTGTCATGTATGTAAACACGAAGTGCCGTATCTACCTCAGTTACTATCAACGTAACTTTTGTATTATAAACCTTTAGGAATACCAACTGTTAAGGCGAGGATTAAGACAAGGCTTTAGTACAGTTTTTTTGCGGAATTTTCCTCAAAGAGTTGCATAATTCCTGCTTTTGATTAAAATGATCAGATAAGATAATTGATAAAAATGTAAACANTAACGAGATTTTTATCGATTTTTGTGGCCGGCAGACCTGAGACCCTAAATCTATTTTGTTGTGTCCCCACTGCACTTCAGTGTAGCAAATACAAGAAGGTCGATATCGCTGTTCATCCCGTCGCGTTTCGCATTGTAAATAATTCAGTTGAGAGGGCTACTTAACGGACATGTGTTTGTCGCTCTGACTTTCCCATGTAAGCACAGACAGAACAAGGTGTCAGTTTCTGTCGAAGTCCAGCTGTTTCCCAAACGTAACAACAGGCAGAAATTGTCATGTATGTAAACACGAAGTGCCGTATCTACCTCAGTTACTATCAACGTAACTTTTGTATTATAAACCTTTAGGAATACCAACTGTTAAGGCAAGGATTAAGACAAGGCTTTAGTACAGTTTTTTTGCGGAATTTTCCGCAAAGAGTTGCATAATTCCTGCTTTTGATTAAAATGATCAGATAAGATAATTGATAAAAATGTAAACACAATAACCGCTAACAATACATGAAACACAAGTGCAAATATAGAGGAAGTGACGAACGGCTATATAGGTGGAAAAATAGATTTATTGATTTTTGTTCCAAATCCCATATACAGGGGGTAAGTCATAAAAAAGGCACAATGGGCATCAACATGACAGATGTTTTATAATCAACCCACTGTGGTAAAAAAGAGATCCGATGAAAATTAAAAAATACAAATTTGCACTCACCTAACCCATGGTAAAAGCGTTACGTTTTGTCTAACAAAAGTTGCTATGTTTCTGAGCGTTTTGTCCCCAAAAGAGAAAAGAGGTTATTCAAAATCGCAGTGGTCTTA
>QXVZ01007025.1:0-17981 GCA_008931825.1 Phallusia fumigata
AATATTATAGTTTTCATTTAAAGTGTCTTTTAATGCATTGAAAATGGTAATTAATGTGTGTACAATCAGATATGTCAGAATATTTTTGCACATTTTTGGCTGCATAAGATTGACAAACTTATTGTCTCACGCAATTGTGGTGCAGCGACGCACGATGTTTTTGAGTCCAAAGGCATTTTATTGCTAAAATATCAATAACATAGTTGCAAATATCAGTGGAGTTTGGTCAAATCTGTCTCAGTTCAAATGTGCCGTATGTGAGGCACACCCTTGGTTAATCTGATCAGCAGGGTCTAATGGCCGCGGACGCCAGACGTAGTTATAGCTTTACGCTGTTTTTGATCTCAGATTTGGGAGCCCGGGGTCTAAATCCTAGGCCTCTAATGGCGTTCTCGTGTGTCTCAGATGGGAATCTATAAAATTGCCCCCATACAAAAAACAGACCAAACAACGATGGTTTAAATTTCTGTAAATGATAAAGCTATGTGTAGAAATTTACAACAGCTTACTCGTTTTTCAGACCGAAGTTCAAGTGTCGTAAACGACATGAAATGGTTGAAAAAAGTTTAAATTTCTCAAATTCATGATAAACATTATTGTTTGTCGCGCATAGATTTACAATTTTACGTCATTGAGAAACGAAAAATACGTTTGTTCTACTGCCATCTTGTGAGCAAAGTATTAATAACATCTGACCACTAAGTTACTTATTGGCACACTGTTTCTTAGCTGAGACATGTTTCACATATACAGACATAAAAACCTTTTGTCATATACCGCTGCAAGTATGCAAAAACATTGCCCACGCTCTCCTTGTTTATTTTTATGTTTAAAGCGGTAAAAAACTCGGAATATATAAGTGCATTAAATGCTGAGAAACTTCCGTCTTATAAAGTAAAGTGGGCTGGCCTTTAGCCCAACCTGTCGCTATTTGATAGGTGCTATAAAAAAATATACATATATTTACTGACATAAAAACCTGATCGGGATTAGTTCTCGGCCTCGTCCCGGGTTCGAACCCCGTGAAAAACACCCTGAAGGGGATTTTACGGAAGGGAGCTGGTTCGAACCTCATTAAACAAACCCATTTGTTTCTGTAATATTAAACCCCAGACCTTGGAAAAAATATCCCATAAATTTAAGCCTTAGCATTTTTTTCGGACAGAACTTCTTTCCAGCTTTTACTCCAGCACCAATTTTTTTAGGCAAGATGACATCATCACTCGTTACGTAGTGGACCGTCCTGTCCACACTGCAGCTGGTTTCCGTAAAAACGTCACCGGTCCCCCCACAGACCGCGGGAAGCCGAACATTCTACAACAGACCAAGAATTACTTCACATCTTGCAACGGTTCCAGACTTCTCGACATTTTGTTCGGCTTGCTTCCGATTCTTCACTGGCTGCCACGTTACAAACTCAAGAAGTGGTTAGCTGGTGACGTGTTGTCCGGTATCACTGTCGGAATTGTTCACATCCCGCAAAGTAAGGGTCACATAACAATTTTTCAACTTTTTTTTAAATTTTTTTGAAGTTTTTTTTCAGCACTGTAAAACTCCCACAGCAGTTAAAAGTAAAAACACTTTTGTATTGAATACACAAACAACAGCAAGGCATGTCTTGCCAACCTAATGCCAGAGGTGTGCCAAAACGTTCGATAATGTGATGCTTTAGTATTTGTAAGTACTTTGCGGCACTTTTAACATCGACAGTATTCAAATATTCGACAGGAAAGATCGCACGAACCGGGGAACACATGCCTTTTTTTTGACGGGGTTCGAACCCGGCTCCCGAACGCTTACATAGTTTGACGGTTTTATTCCGTTTGTAATGTGAGTCCGTACAATGGGAAACGATACAACATCGCGCGCTGTAGTGAAGTCAAATTTTATTTGCATTGCATTGTCACTTCATCAAATTGTCATTGTTGAAAGTTTCGTAAAATAAAAACTTAATGAATTGACATTGCAATGCAAACAAATTTTAACTTGACTTGACTGTAAGAGACATTGTTTTATTTGATTACTTTAGTTGAAAGGTACGTATTCTTTAGGTTAGTGTAAACCTTTTTTTGTTGAAAAGAACTCGAGATTATGTCGTGGGATTTGAGCCACAACCTTGCGGTTTCATTCGATTACCTTCGTAAATTCCCTGGGTCAGGAGAGGGCACAGTTTGTAGTTTTAATGTGAACCAAAGTAACGGGTTCTTTTAAGCGCTTGTGAGTCGGCGAAAAAATTCCTTAATGGCGCCGCGAAGTCGTCTCACCCAGCCACAGCTTTAAAGGCAATTAACAAAGTCAGTTTGAGGAGTCTCTGTTGTATTTGAGTTTACCGTTTCATTGAGCAGCTAATCTCTGGGCTCGCCTGAATTTGCTGATTAACAAGTAAAATCAACATTCCTTTTTATTTGCATCAAGAAAATAATCCTACCGGCTTTACCACTGACTGGCTGCAAACCAAAGTAAGGCCAGCAAGTGGACAAACCTACAGTAGGTCCACTGTTTGGGCTACGGCGTTTTCCAAGTCATGTAATTCAGTGTTTTTAACCCAAACATGGCGAGTAAATAAAGCTTGATCGAGTACGTAAAGGCTTGCAGCTTGAAGAGTGGAATGTTAAGTTTTAACCCGCTAACGATTTCGTATTTCCACGTAAACTTCGTGAATGGAGAGTAAACTACGCTTTGTTTTTCATTTAACTGCATTTAGCTTTGATCATCACTAAGCCCCATAAGCAAATTTGCTTTTTTTTACTCAGAATGTGTCATGTAATCATTCTGTATGTGAAGGTTTAAGCTTTGCAGGAATTGCAACAACAAATAATTAACAAATCATTCAAAGCCATTAGTGGTCTTGCAAGCACGACTTTTGCGATTAATTAAAGCTGGTCAAAAAGCAGGCTTTGTACAGCCAACTGGAGCGATTTATTTTGCGTAACGACCGAAATAGAACTGATGGAACTTGCCTTGTTCAGGCGTTTAAAATCATAAACAGAAATCACCCATTTTAAAAAAACAAAACAAAAAAGTTGTTGATTCGCGTAGCTGGTAATGTAACCCGCTTAATCGTGCAAAGGTGTGCTCGTAAACAATCCGCTTCCAGCGTGATTCATCATTTGTTTTCCATGCTCGGTTCAGTTAAGTTCAAATTGGGGAAAGAATTTACGTCACTTTGTCGTAAACAAGTGGTTTCCAACCTGTGGCAAGCATAGGTCTTTTAGGTGTGCCGCGAGAACCTTCTTTTTTTCTTTAAATTTGGGGTTATGTTTATAAATTCCACCGATTCCGTGTACGTTTACGTATCCTCCTTACTTTTGTTACCAATGGTGTCTCATTAGATTATTGTAAATCGGGCTTGCATTTATTATTCTACATTAAATGAAATTTTTTGTACACGCTGATAAAACCAAGTGGTACGCGATAAAAACAATTTTGGGAACCTCTGTTGCGGTCAAAAGTAATAGGGTGGAGGTTTGTGAGATGTTCGCCATGTAACAAATCTTTTGCAGTTTCCACAATAAACAATCCACACCCCGAAATGATTGCCCTTTTCAGCTTTCTATATTTGGAAACGGTTTGTATATATTAAGACACCAGGAGTTTTTACAAGTTAACTCCAAGAAAACATTTTCTTTCCATTGCGTCACTGCGTTTTTTTTCTCAATCTAAATTTGCACAGAAATTTTCGCAGAGGTAATATTTTTAAATAAAAACTTTTAATGCCCAGTTTAGTATGTAACGTGTTTTCTTGTTTAGCTTAAGGCGGATTTTCGCATATTAGCTAAAACTATTTTAGGTCATACGTTTTTATTGAGATTTGTTAACCATTACGGCTTATGTACAAGCCAGCTTGGTTTAGTGACGCTATTAAGGTTGCAACTCAGGAATCTTACTGACCGATTTATATTTTCAGGGTCGCAAAACCACGACTTGTAAAGTAGGTTAATTTAGAACCTAACCGCCACACAGCTCTAATTTATGATATACTGAATCGTTTGAAAAAAATGTAGTTATAGCTGAAAGGCAAAAAATCATGCAAAAATATTTTTAGTTATTAATAAAAATAGCCTTTGAAATCTTCAATGAATTCATTTGTATTTTACCCTCAGGTCTCGCTTTCTCCCTCCTTGCCGGTGTGCCCGCCATTTACGGCCTCTACGTCACATTCTGGACGGTTCTTATTTACACACTGACTGGGACGTCGCGGCATCTGTCAGTAGGAACTTTCGCCATTCCCAGTTTGCTTACTCAGGCCGTTGTGATTCGGTTTGTGCCGGAATCGGAACGGCCAGTCATGGGGACACTGAACAATTTCACAACGGTATGAGTAATTCTTTTTGTATTTTATTTTGTTTTGCGACTGTCGGCAAAAAAATGATGTTTTCTTATACGACCATTGTTTCAAAAATATTTTTTATGTGCACAAATGTTTTTTTAGCGTTGAAAAATTTTTAACTCGAGATTCTTAAAACTGCCACAGAATTTTAAAATTCTTGTGAATCCAGGCCAAAAATTCGGATCAATTTTTCTGTACTGCCAAAGTTGGAATCTTACAGGCAAAAATTGTATTTCGTCAACTACTTTGTCTTTTTAGATGTCCCCGGGTTCCATGACAACCGACTCCGCCGCGGGCGCTGTTGACACATTGTTCGAAACAGAACTTGCAGAATTCTATGGACGAAGGGTGGCCGTCGCTTCTGCGCTTTGCCTGCTCATGGGAATTTTCCAGGTAAAGAACATTAGTATTGAAATATTTTCTATGCACAATCCAACATTGGCTAAAACAATCTGGTCTTATACCTAGGAATATATATTTTGCGTATTCGTGACATCGTCAGTTCCTTATTTAAAAAGATTTTATTTACTTTCATGTTAAAGATCGACTGATCTTAAATTCACATTTTAACAAATATTATGACAAGAAAAACCAATGATGGTCGATGATCATGCTGTCTTTTAGAAAACCAGATATTGCTTATTACAACCACTCTCAGATATTTTGGCCTACTATTTATTGTTATTAGCCAGGGTGCTCGTAGTAAAAAAACAGTGCTAGATTCTTATGTAACAAATACTACCTTACAACGTAAAAGTACCTCCAAAAGCTCCCCGACGTAATCGGCTTCTGTGGTTTTTTTAACCAGGCCATCACTTGGAGGCTTTACCATTTCTAAACTTCAATGCTTTTCAGTTGGTTTTCGGAGTGCTTCGCTTCGGTATGATCACCACCTACATGTCGGAACCTCTGCTGCAGGGTTTCACCACAGGAGCCGCGTTGTACGTTGTTCTGTCGCAAATGCCGGCAATGCTTGGAATTAAACCACAGCCCAGGACGGGATGGGGGGCCTTCTATTTGGTGAGTTTCAATCCTGATGTTTCATGACAATTTTAAGGGCATGTCAAGCATTGGCGCAATTTTATGAAGTCATTGGGGGTGACTTTTTTCTTTTGTGAGTAATTTTTGTGTGGATGACGTCACATTGATTGGCGGCAGTTATGACGTCACAATATAGACTTTTTATGTTACAAATAATTGGTTACCTTTAAATCCGCATTATATGTGGGTCTTATCCTAATTTAATAAATTAGAGCCGTATCAATTTTTTAAAACAATCGAATCAAAAATATTGGAGGGGGGGGGGGGGCAGATAAGTAGTAGACCCCTGGACCAAATTTTAGGGTGTCTCCCTCGTCACATCGGGATTTGCGCTCGAAGTGTCAAGGATATATTTATTTGTGGTTTAAACCCGGAATTTTTAATTCCCAAGTTTGTTATTGCAACCGCCTTATACTTGCAAAATGCAGCTAGAGTTTACATTGCAAGCATCCCTGGGCATTTCACGATTTCCTAATGATGTCAATTAAATCTGGAATTTCTTGTAAATGCAAATAAATAAGCGGAGATAAAGTTTGTGCGTTGTCGTGCTGCAGTGGTTTAAGCCTTATTTCCCTTCAACAAGCAATCTCTAATCCACAAGCCTATGTTTATATTTATCAGGACTTAATACGAACCTGTTTTTGTTGCAAAAACTATGGTTTTGCACGTTGCACTAACATCAGTGGCTTGTGCAAAAACGCTATCGCATTTTTCTGAGGAGTTTTGCTGCAGAGAATAAACTACAAGCAAGGGGTTAGGCTTGATTAGGCAGCAACGACCCACGCGCCATATTTAAACGCTATGTTTATTATTTTCAGAGTTGGGGCTACATATTCAAGAGTTTGCCGAAGACTCACATAGCCACGCTGGTGATTTCGATTATTTGCATCATTATTCTGGTGACGATGCGGGAAGTTAATGAAAGATACAGGTGACAACGCCCCCTTTATCGACCAATCAGCACGCTCCGTTTTAAGCCGACCTTTGTAAATGAAAACCAGACTTAATCTGTTGAGAGGTTTGGGAAACAAAAAAAAACAAAAACGGGTTGGGAGCTACTGGTTTAAAGTAACTGCCATAATTCATTTATAGAACCGTTTCCCATAAATGAACTGTTGTTTCGTTGCATCTCAAGTTTGAGTTTTCCATCCCAGATAATTTTATCTTGTTTTGTTTCCAGTCACAAACTGAAGGTTCCGATCCCGACCGAAGTGATCCTGGTTGTGGTTTTCATCATCGCCTCCTACTTCGGCGATTTCAAAGGACTCTGGGGAGTTCAGATTGTTGATAACATGCCACTTGGGTAAAACTTTACTCTGAGCGGTTGTTGAAACTGCATGACAATGTATTCACTGCACACAATTGCTCTCTGGCAGTTATGTTTCTAATTAAGCTACTTTTCAAGTCTGTGTCTTGTTTTCCAAAAATACTATTCAAAAAAGGGGCCCAAACCTGCAATGTAAAAAACACCGTGAGGCTTTAACTGTTTAAACAGTTTTTTTACAAATCCAGGCGCAATGGGAAACCATTAAAAACATCAGAAGTGCTGTCAAATATTTAAACAATCTGTGTTGATTTTCAGTTTCCCAGCTCCCCAAGTTCCCAATGTAAGTGTGCTTGGAAGCATCGTTGGTGAAGCTTTTGGTGTCGCCATCGTCGGTTTTGCCCTCAACATCTCAGTCAGCAAGTTCTACGCTATCAAGTTTGGATATCCCATTGATTCAAACCAGGCAAGTTTAAAGCTTTATTTAAAAAAACTGACCTGAATCAAATAATCTTGTAGTCGCTTAGATGTGAAATTGACGAAACAATATTAGATACACAATTCACAGGACTTGTTTTTCATATCATAGTTGGGTTTATTCTGCCTTTTAGTAATGGATATTTTAAAATTTATGACCGATTGACTTGCTCTTAATATTCTAACCAAATGCTCTGGTCCCTCAAAAAATTGAACGGAATGAGATATAGACATCAAGCGATTCAGTTTATTTTGCAAACGTTATTCACCGTCATACCTGGTAATGCTTAATGGAACAACAATTCTGGTAAATTGGTCGAGACTCCCCTGAGCCCTGCAAATGGCACCGCGGTTAGAAAACACTGGGTTAGACTGTCGAATGTAGCCCTTGGTATAGCCACACCCCCACCGCCACCACTTAACCTTTTTGCACTCCAGGAGCTGATTGCTTACGGCTTGACAAACCTCATTCCCGCCTTCTTCCAATGTTTTCCCAACGCTGCTGCTCTTGCTCGATGCCAGATTCAAGTAAACGCTGGTGGAAAAACGCAGGTGACTTTCCACATCTTTTCACATCTTTGTGGACTAATAACCAGTAGGCAAAATAATAACGTTTGAAACAATAAAAAGAAATAAATTGAGATCTTAACCTTCCTAGACTGATGATTAATACCAAACAGATTAATGTTTTATTTAATATTTTAATAACACCGTAAACTTTGTCTCTTTTATCTAACTACATGCGCCCGTGGTAATTACTAGTTAAGTATTTAAGCAACAGCTTTTTATTTCTAGGTTGTCGGGATAATCACAGTTATAATCCTACTTCTGACGATCCTTGTGGCTGGTCCGTTGTTCGAGCCTTTGCCCAAATCGGTGCTGGGTTGCATTATTTCCGTTGGACTTATTGGAGTTTTGAAACAGTTCTCTCTTATCTGGCCAACCTTTAAAGCCTCCAAAGCTGATGGGGTGAGAAAGATAAAAAATGGCGACGCAAAATTACCAACGAACTTCCCTTACGGAACTGAACCGAAACAACCGAAAATTGTTTAAGAAAAAAGAACAACTTTTTTATTTGCTTAAAATTGGAGGAACAATATTAACAACAAAACGTCAATAAATGAGCTGACATATTCTTTTTAATTTTTTATACCAACCAACATTCTTTTCGAGAAAAAAACGACTAATTTTTTTAGATGTGTAAAGATAATAATGGCGACACAAAATCTACAACAAACTTTAACTATGCAACAAAATACACATTTTCTGTATTTTTCCTAATCAAACATTTATTTTTTTAAGAAAAGAAACTGCTTCATAGCATATCAAGAAAATTCCAGTTTTTTAATAAATATGCCAAACACCAAAATCGCAAAAAAAGCTTTGTTTGCTAACTTTTGGTCACAGCAACGTATACTTATGGCCGGCGGTTTTAGTAAACCTCGTGTATTTATTGTCGCAGTTAATCTGGGTTTTCACCTTCCTCGCTATCTGCTCCCTCGGAGTCGACATTGGTCTTTTCGCCAGCCTCGGTTTCGCAATGCTTGTGTCGGTTCTACGGACGCAACGACCTTCCTACGAAGTGCTGGGAAGTGTTAAGGACACTGACGTTTATGTTGACTCGAAGATTTACAAAACAGTTGAGTAGTTGTTGTTTTTGACCTGTGTGATAGGTTTGGTTCTTGGATGAAATTTACTTTGTTGTTTTTGACCGAACCAAGAGCCTCGTATAGGCGAGATCAGTGGTTCCTAAACGGGGAAAAATTTAGAAGTTAAACGGAGGAATTTCCACTTTATAATAACTTGTTTATGATGAGTGACAGTGGTTTCAAAGCTTTTAATTTTACTTTGTATCACTTTTTGTCTAGTAGGGAATGTGAAAAGTTCCAACATAAAAAAGGTTTGTGTAACCATTGACCTTAACGATCTGTCAAGCGTTAAACCAAGGTCGCTGTTTCGAATCCCACGGCGGTCGTGACATTGAACAAAATATAATTAAATTATTATATTTGAAATTTATGGCGAAACTTGTAAGTTTGTTTGCTTTGCTTTGTATACCCCCTTTTTCCGCAAAGAAAACTATTTTGGTTTCGGACACTTTAAAAATTGAAAGTGCAAGCCCTCTCCTATCACCCATTGCCAGTTACAAATCATGGCAACACAGCTTGCTGGGGTAGATTTGCCCTGAAACAACTTCTATGTTATTTTAGTTTCCACCGAATGTTTTTACAAGTGATCCTTTGTTTGAAGATACTTGAGGATCGTTGTCGATCGTGTTGTCACGTGGTTTAACCCCCCGGTTTCGTTTGCAGGCGAACTTGTCCAAGGGTATCGTCGTTTACAAATTCAACTCCATGCTGTATTACGTGAACAAGGATTACTTCAAAGAGAAGCTGTTCAAAGCGACGGGAGTGAACCCAGGTACAGGGATTTACTGAAACAACAAAATTACCCAAACGGAATGTTGTCTAAATGTGATTGATGTACAAGCGTCGGGTGTTGAGCGCGTTCTCGCACGATTGTGGGTAAAAACTTCCCCATTTTTACCCCGTTTCGCCCCCTAAGGCTCCAAACCACGATGACTTGGGATTTCGACTGGATAAGAATGTTTTGGCAATTTCACTCAACCAGAAATTACCGGGATAAAGTTGCTTCATTATATCCCCGTAATGTGTATTTGACAGAGTGCGTTGTCAAAACACGCAAAAATGCCAGTGCTTACAACGAAATTTGAACTTTTAGCTCCTATTTCCGGTCTGTTTATAGCATATCGTCTGTATGGAAAACGCACAAGTAAACCGTAAAGAATGCTACTTGTTCGGAAAATGTTAATAAATACGCTATAATTATAGTTTAATTATTTATTGGAAAATATTGCCACATTTGATCGCCAAGCACAGCAAATGTCGGGCCTAGTCTAGCAACCGCTTGTGTGTTAATGTGTTTTAAAGAATGTTACCTGTTGAAATATGTTACCAGTTACACTTTAACTGGAGTTTTATTGGATAATATTTGAGAGTCACAAATGGTCAACAATCACAACATATTGTGAGCGCCATCCTGTGGTCAAATAATCGTTGACCAGCTGCATTGCACACTTCCTTTGCAGACGCTGTCATCAATCAGCGCAAGAAAGAAGCTTCGAAATTGAAAAAACAACAAAAGCAGCAAAAGAATGGTGACGTCATCAAGTGAGTACAAACAAAATCGCTCAATCGATCGTTGTGTGACGACAAACGTCAAACGAACAGCGTGGAATGCATCCACTTAACAAGGCAGCATCGTTTAACCGCCGACTTAGGGTTAATTGAGTACGAGGGATATAATTTCTTTCAACTTCCGCCAGCCGTCCCACAAAAAGAGCTTGTGTGTTAACCACAACTAATTACCCGACATCAATCAACACCACTAACTAGTTTAACCTGCCAATCCGCATACAGTGAGGCTAACTGGGCAAGAAAATTGTTCGAGTGCTTGCCCTCAGTTGTGGTCGACCTCTGGAATTTGGAAAATGTATTTTTAAACCTCAGATTAAATTAGCTTGTAGAATTTTCATGCGTTTGTGGATAGTTGTGGTCGATGCCGCAAATTTAATTAGTTCGTTTTGTGTTCACGCTTATATTTTGACCAAGTTTGTCGACATTTTTTGGTGCCGCATTGCGATAGCTTTACAGAACTGGCTTAAAACCTGTTGCAATTATTGTGCATTCGCGTTTCGTTGTACACAGATTTTTCCAAAGTTTTTGTGCAAAATTTAGGAACCACGACGAACAACTTGCCTGCTCCTTGATACGTACATAAACGGGCGCAATTTCGACTGAAATAACAAGTTTTTGTGCGTTTAAAATATGGTCCTAATTAGTGTTTGCCAAGTCATACTGATTAAAGGAAAAAATATTAAATGCCCAAAGCACGGTATGCTTTTTTGGATTTTTTGTGAATAAAGTTTTTTATCATTTTCCCCAACCTTTATCATCACTGTGATATCTAAACGCAGCCTTACCTGGCCCGATGTTGCCAATCCCTAAGCTGACAAATTGCAAACGGCTAATCGTTGCAATCGCTTTACGAAAGATGAAAAGAAATGAACGGGGGAATCTCGATTGTATCGTATAAAGTGCAACTCTCGCAATAGCTGCATATAAAAAGAGCTGTATGACCTTAATTTGCACAAAGAAAAGGCAAGATTTTGATTCCCGGCGAGTCACGGTGTTGACCTTTTAACAACAATTATTTACAATCAGGAATAAGAACGGAGTCGAAGGAAAATCAGTGACAGTTCGTATGGAAAGTGCTGATGGAAAACCATCCAGTAGCGTTGAAGAAACCGTCCCACCTCCTGACAACAGATTGGGAGGATTGAAAGCAGTGATTCTTGACTGCTCAGCTATTTCTATGATGGACATTGTTGGTGTGAAGACCATGAAAGCAGTGAGTTTGTTTTTTGGGGATCGTAAAGACCTCAACCATACTTAGACAGTTGTGTAAAAGAGGAGGTTTCAGCAGGTGCATGTTTACATCTAATGGCTTAGATGGCTTAGGCGTATTGTGTTACTTGATTAAAGGTATATCTGAATATGGTCTTTTAAAGAATAAAATTTCAATAAGTTATATTTATTAAATAAGCATTTGTGAAAGTTTCATACACAATAAATCATTATTTAGCCTAAATGTATTTTTTGATGTCAAATAGTTTTGCAAGTATTAGGCTGCTCAGAATTGGTTTGTACCGCCTTTTTAAAAGATTTTTCTTGGATGCACAGACTGTTTTGTTGAAGTAACGTTTTAAGCCAATTACGCTGAGTCCTGTAATGCAAGAACTCGACAAAAACATTGGTTAAAATTTTTGTTATTTTTCACAGCTTCAAAAAAGCTACAAGCAGGTCGGAGTCGAGTGGATTCTAGCCAACGTATCAGGTACTTCATTTATCACGTGATCTAATCTGCTTGGATAAACTCTCCACTGCCCCCTTGCGGCAAAGTAAATTGCTTTAGAAATGCTGATGTTGCGCCAACCAAAATTGAAGTTAACTGACTAGTATTTAATCATTTGTAGGCCCTTGTTGTATCAAATCGTTGTTGATTCTTATCACGTAAACCAAGGGGAGGCAACCATTTAAACGCAGTGTAAACCAGTTTAGAAAATATAATAACATGTCAATGACTTTGTGTGCCAACTTTTTGTGTGTAGCAGAAGTTTGTACCAACTGGTTTGAATAATCATCAGAAAGATAATGTTTAATCTGATGATTTTCATGCAGATGTGCTAATGTTATAGTTTTTTTTATATTAAACAGTATTGGAACATGAATAGTTAATCTCCTAATAGTCAAGGATGGCCGATCCCCCTGTTAACTGTGCAACATATAACCCTATGTGCGTTGCCTTGATGTTTCAGCTGATGTTTATGACTCGTTAAACCGTTTGTTGTATTTCGATGAAGCGGACGAGGATGACGAGTTTATCTCAGTGCATGATGCAATGCTTTATATGGAACAGAAAGTTGCTGTAAGTCGGGTTACATGTTGTTGTGTCTCACAGCAACGGGTCACTGCTCGTAGCGGGTTCCAAACGCGCTTACGAACCTCACAACATGCTTAGCAGATGCTTGTTAAGTTTAAGCTTCCATAAGAGATGCAAGCCAGTAGTTGTGTGTAAATCATTTTCTACATTTCGACAAACACTTGTCATCATCAGGAAACGTAGAATATATTTTACACACAAGTACTGGCTTGTATCTTCTTGTTAAGAATATTTAAAACCCCGAATTGTGTACCCAAATTTTAAGAAGTGAACTCACAGTTTGCAATACCGTAGAGGTAATGTGGTTGACCAACTTATTAGTGAAATATAGGATGCAGTAGACACTCAAAACCTGTATTACAACTAAACTATTTAACTGCTGAAATATATCACCATTTGACGGTGTTTTACAACTTGTGTTTATTTTACAGCAAAACGGACCTGTAGAAGAGGAAGAAAGGTCGTCAGTGGTTTGATCTTTTAACCAGATTACCTGTTTGACCTGAAGAAAATTACTTACAAAGTCAACTATGTAATGTTTGGTGCTATAACGTTTCTTGTTCTGTTTCCGTACGATTAACACCGTTGTTTGGTTTGTGGGTGACATAAGCAGAACTTTTACCCTTCAGGCGAAAAGAGAATATGAAAAATTTATTGTCATGGGGGTCGTCTGAAATGTTTAGTGTTTTTGCGAACTAATTTTTTAGTTTAACGCATCAGATTTTGCCACATTTTTTTAGGTTAAAGTACATGAGTAGAACCGTTTCTTGTACATGACTTTTTTGCAATCTTAATAAATATTTTAACGCAAACTTTCGGGTTTTACCCTTTTACCGCCTTTAAGTATATCAAAAGGCAAAACTGACGCTTTTTGTTCGTAAAAAAGGTTTAATAGTTGCATAAATGTTGTTAAAATACGTTACACAGTGCTCTAGTACCTATAAAACATACAAAAAAGTCTAAAAATATTCGTAATTTATCAAAAACAGCTCCACAAAAAATGTCATTACACATCCATACACCTGACGCAGCACCAATCAACTTTGCGTCATGGTTATGACGTCACCAGTCGTCCCATTTGACGTCATCGCTTTTATCGCCCAAGCGTTTCCACCACGGAAGATCGACGAGGCGCATTTGCTTGTTGTGTTCCATTAGTGCAGCGTTTTGCGTGACGTGAGCGTTACAAGCCAATTTGTCTACGTCATCTCGACTGGCCGCGTCAAGACTGGGAAGATCTAAACAGAAGGAAAGCAAAAAATTGGTTATATCGAGCGATGGTGCTTAGTTTGTCCACATCGTCATGGAAGAAAATCAATGCACAAGAATATATGTCGGAGAAACACGTTGTTTTGCTGCCAGATATGACGTAACACTGATGCAAAAAAATGTTTTTAAGAAGGGCAACTAGGAATTAGCGAACACACTCTAACCACAGATCAAAAACATTACAACATCACCAGAAATAACCAACTCCAGAATAATCCCAAAACGTAACTTTGTATTCAGTTTGCTTGTAATTCAAGTTACCGTTAAGAATCTGCAGTTGTGTGTGAATCCTGGCAAGCACAACTTCCACATTCTGTTTCCCACTATTTCCCTTCATCTCGTTGTAGCGATATTCCAGCAACATCTCTTGCGCCCTCTTGTGGTTGGCGCTGGCCAATTCGCGACTCACACCAATCCGCTGCACACAGAATAATCACGTGATTAATCTGCAATGACGTCACTGTGGAACAATAAATACCCAAATAGTTCTTTCACATCTTATTATCTCCACGTTTCCGCCCACAACGTGCATAAAGATCAGCGTGCCTTGTATGGCATAAGTTATTGCCGAACTGATGAATAAAGCATGTCGCTTTTAAGAACTGGTTAGGCCGGTACGTTCCTAATTTTCGAATTTGATTGAGCGATGCTTTTTGGATGTCAATTTTGCCTTTAAAGTTTGTAACAACCACAGTCTATACTACGCCACCTTGTGGATAGCTTGCCAGTGCTCGATCTTGGTTTTCAGTTCCTCCCGCCGAGCCTCGTCGATTTCTTTTTTCGGTTCAACTGCGAGAAGACTTGGTTTAGGAAGTGGAGTTTTTCCACTCGACGATTTGCGATACTGTGAATAAACATATTACGGTAAACATTTCACGGTTTTGTAAGGTCTCAATAGAGGGATACAAGTCAGCACTTGGGTGGAAAACATTTTCTACGTTTTCCTGATGATGACAACAGCGTTTGTCGGGGGGGGGGGGGGGGTTTACACACAAGTACTGACTTGTATCTTTCTATTGCAGAAATACAATACAACAACTCCACAACCGAAAAAATAAGCAACAGGACATGTATTTACATTTATGCCAATGACAGTGATGAAATGACAACTTAGCTTACAGCTCGTTGTATAACAACAGCAGCTAGATTTTTCTTCTGGTGTCGCTTTTCTTCAATGAAGACTTTGCGTTGCTTGTGCGCCCTCCAGTGGGCTTGTATTCGGGTCGCAGCTTCCTTCTCCTGGTTCCTGATGTGTTGGTTAATTTGATCTAAATGTTAAAAGTAAAAACTTGGTTTTGTGTACTGCAACGTGGTATTGTAGCTGTGGCTCGGTTTTTCCCCCAATACTAAAGAATTTAGCAGTCTAAGTGGCCGAGTGGTTAATGCGACTGTTTCGTGCTCGCAAGGTTGTGGGTTCTAATCCTGTCTCAGTCACATGTGCTGCACTAAGCAAGAAATTTAAGCGGCGTTGCTCCAACCCAGTGGACGCGATGGGTTTACCCAAATTAAAGTCACCCACTTTTTTTTTCATTGCCAACTTTGAAAACAAAATGCTCATGTGCAAACCTGGTGGTAAAATTTCCAGTGCGTGAAGATGTCTCTCCTTTGATTTTCTGAATGATCTTTTCCTTTCAAGCTTTAATTCAGCTCTCTGCTGCTCCTCCCATCTCCTCTGCTCTTCCTCACTCTTTTTCTCACTCCTCTTTCTCCTGAAGCTCTGTTGNTGAGGCGTGAGCAAGGTCGTCATCTGTCGATGCAGTTAGTTTGTACACAACCTCGTCAAGCAACAATTGCATGTTGGTTTTTGTCACTTGTTGAATGGAGTGTCTGTAATGCAAACAATACATCACACAAAAATGATCCAACGGGGACAGCAATGAGGCAGGTAACTCGACAGTGGACTTGTTATAAGACTTGTTGTAGCACGTTCAGAAATTGTTCCACCCACCAAGAATTATAACAAAAACAAACAAACAACAAGTAAAAAATGGTGCTTGTTAAATTCGTATTAGGCAGTTATTTTGCAAGCAAAATCCAATCATAATTTTTTTTCACCAATCAAGAACAAAAAGAAAACAAAAACTGCACTCAACAACTGTAATTTACACTTCTTTATTTATTAAATAAATTCACATTTAATCTGAATTGCATTGCAATTGATGTGCTTAAGGGGGAGGTCAAGTACTTAATGGTCCTCAGTAATTATTTAAAATTGTCAAGTGCAGCACTTCGACCAAAAAATCAATGTATGAGGTCTTCCCAAGCCAAAGTGCTGTGACGCTCCATATTAGGGGTGTGCGGCCCACACAACTGACCAAATTATTGTGAACACATCAATGCAAATAGGAACGTAAGGCGAACAATGTTTTTTACTCATAAATTTTACTCTTTCTTTCCATTGCAATCAGAACGATCTTTTTCCTTTTTCAAATATTAATGTTGTTAACGTGCAATAAAACGAGGTAAATAATTTTGTGGCCCACGGTCTAATTCGATTAATTGTATTTAGCCCTTCAGTAATAAAGGTTGCACATCTCTGTACCATATACATTGGTCTACATACCCTAAACTACTGCTGATCAAACCTACATATTAGTGATTTTATGTTGCAGAACCTAATTTTAATAGTAATATGCATGTTTGCACAGCCAATTATAGGTACAGTAGAGAACAGAAGGCAGCACAACATAAGATGTTTTAGCTCTGCAAAAGCTTTTTAAGAAGCTATATCAGAGTGTCATATGTCTATGACTTCTCATATCAGAGTATAAGAAGCTATGTCCAAATGCCACTCAACCACAACAACACCAATCATACGCCAGCAAAGAACAAGGGAGAAAAACATAATCCCAACAAGATTTGAATTGGTCCTCAAAGGGCTTACACATCACCAAATAGGCCAACTTATATGTTTGATCTTTGTACGTACTTGTTAACACGGATTGCCCTTCTGATAAGAGAAATTGTGTTGAGAACGAAATCTTTTCCCAATTCATCCTCCATCATTAGTCGCAGAAGATCTTTTGAGTTTAACATCGCTGTACATAAATGTGGATGAGTGGAAATAAGTTGCCGGAGTTGGGAAAATATTTCTTCAGCAAGTTGAGCATCTGATTTGAATTGTGTAGAAGGAGGCTGTAACAAAAAGTTACNCAAGTTGAGCATCTGATTTGAATTGTGTAGAAGGAGGCTGTAACAAAAAGTTACGTAACTTGAACGTTTGCAATGTTCCCACTATCAAAAATTGTACCTAGGCCATTTACTTTGATAAATATAGGTTTTCATGTTTGACATTTTGGGGACCAGTGAGTTGTACAATTAGGAAACTGGGATGAAACGTTGTCAGGGCACAACTTCAGATGCCCATCTATTTAATGTAAAAATTTAAGGAATTTTGTTTTCTGATCAAAACATGTTTACAAACAAACTGGAATTAAAAACAAAACCTTTGTCCCATTTGAAAAATGACCCATTAATAAGAATGCATGTGCCATACAACTAAACACAATTTAAAATTTAAGGACATTTCTAGATTGTTTAATAAAAATATCGTGGCTGTTGTAGCATTACGATGAAGACCAACTAAAAAACCTAAAAGCATGACTATAACATTTGGTTATAAACACAACAGTATTTGTTTACACAACAATTTCATAACATGCCATGTAAGTCAAGTTGTCCAGTATTCTGTTTGACCACTAGAACATAGTTAAAATATCAATACAGCTTGTGCAAATATACAGACCAAGTGACTATAAATAAGGATATAATGTAGTGTATAGCCCCACCCAAGCACACACAAAGTGTGTTTACTGAGCACAGGATAAATGACATGAACAAACTGGCTGAGGGATTCAAGGGCCATGACAAGTTTATATTCAGTGATGACATTTTAATGACTTGACGAACAAGGCTGTAAAAGGTGATGATTTTTTTGTCCAAAACATCGATGGGGAATATTAAAACCATAAAAAAAGGTTTTGGTCATAAAAAGGTACCAAATATAAATGTGTACTTCCTAAACACTTTTTCGTGGTAAAATTGTAAGTCTTTGTTATGAGTGATTTTGCAATGAGA
>QXVZ01007029.1:0-13974 GCA_008931825.1 Phallusia fumigata
TAGATGGTAAGTCGTCGTTCCGCTCACAAATTCGTCTCGCCCTCGCATGGAACAGAATGGACGTCATCCGACATCTCGTCCCGTCCCGGGAAGTTTTTGAGGTAAACTGAAGCTTGCACAAGTAAAGGTTTTACAAATCACGTTTGAAGTTACCGTGAATGTTTGTACAAGAAATTATGCTGAGCGTCACGGATAAATCCACTCTTTCCCAAGAACGAGTAGCAATAAAGGAGCACCTTTCGAACGGTCGCACCAACTTTGCCCCCTCTTTACCCCTATTCGAATTTCTCACAATGCGCCAAAACTCACTCTCTTGTGAACCTTCATCACATAACGCCTTGCAATGACGGTGTAGCTGCAGCGCGTTCAAGCTTCATCAATTGTGCCCTTCACTTTTTTGCGCCATAACATTTTAACGTGGCGCAGCTATTTCCGGCCTGGTGATTGATTTTGTGCAATTGTGTCTACGATTTCTTTCACCAAGCGAAATAAACTTAATTCAAGATATCCGATATTACAAAACTGTTTCAATTGTATGTTTAGCAACAATAACATTGTTAAACATAGTTACATTGTTAACTCCTACTTACCCGTGAACCTGGTTTAGTTTTGCAAATCTGTTTTCTAGAAAGAGGAGGACGCTTACATGGTTTACCTGACGATGGCACTAACTCTTGATCGCTCCGAATTCCTCGAATATTTGAAGGAGCTTGGAATCAGTTTGTGGAGTTCCCTCACTGTAAAAACTTTGTGGACTTTGTATTACAAGGTAATAACAAACACCGGGATATTTATGATTAGACATCATTGCCGTTTCTTAGAAACATATCTACAAACTAATGCTACTTTAGTCCNACTTACACTTCACATGCTACTTAAAGCTATTTAATAGCGAAATGCAAACTGTTATCGGCATTAGGAGGAATGTTATTATAATCGCAAAATATGTTTGTACGATTAACATTTCCTCCCACACAAATAAAGTCTTTTTCTACATCGAAATGCTTTTCTATTTTTGGTGTTTGTGTTTCATGACAACGTTGTGCTCTCTCTAAATCGTCTGATTGAAAAAAGGTCGATCCAAATTCCAAACCCCAACGGGTTGGGTTGTTGGAAATTCCGGTGATTTCTTCAGCCAAAATGAAAAGCGGTTAGGCGCTTGACTGCTGCCAGACAACGCGCTGAAGCCGTTCCATGTATTAACCGGACTAATCAAGCGAAAAAAATGCGCAGTTTTATATCTCCCGCGTTAAATATGGGATCACGAGTGATACTTGAATTGCTGTTACCTTATAATTTCGCACTTTGAATTCAGCCTAAGCGATACCTCAAAGTTGAGTCTCACCTTAAGTCTTGAGTTGAGTAGTGACGCACATGTGATGACGTGTGTGACCTCAGTTTCGTTCAGCGCATGCGCAATGCCTTCCTCGCCCAGTGTGGCGTAAACCGTCACAGCCGGGAAGTTCTGACGGAAACAAGCCTACAACAAAATGTGGGAATTGCTGTTTGGGTTGAAAATATCTTCTGCTGTGGTTGTAGCGCGTGTTTAACGATAGACGGAAGTAATAGACAATCTTCTCAGTCGTATAAGAGGAAGCGATCACATAATGCATGGAAAAAACGTGATGTGCTTCAGTCATAAGCCACTAAGTGATGTTTAACCACCGGTTATTGTCATCACATAAATTCCATAACCGTTGCGGATATTACTGGAAAAAACCATTCAAACACAACTAAACATGTCATATCTCGATACGGGCGCGTTAATACACACAATGTTTGTTTGTTGTATCCAACACAGCATAGAGCTTTGACATAGAGTGACCTCGATTGTCGTTTGACCTGAAGTAACCTATAGGTGCAAGCCAACAGCAACAAACGCGTTGCTAGGTACCACCAAGTTCGTCAATCAAATGGGGGTTTTAGGGTTTTCTCTTTACTACACCAAGTTTACAATTAATCACGATGTTAAACTGTTCAATTAAAAATGCAGTGAAATATTCGCTCACACAAAAAGCATCGTATAAAATCGAGGAAACCTATTACCTCATAAATACCTTCCACAAACACACTAACTATAAAAACGTTGGTGGGCAAAGAGTGTTCAAAGTCCTTGTTAGCACAGGAGCATTGTGTTGGGAGTTCGGTGTTTGGATTGTAATATCTAACGGGCCCTGGTAGGGAATAGTTTGTACTGGGCGTCGCCCTGCAAATATCACTTGCGGCTGTTGAAAAATTGGCGGGAAAAACACGCGGGAACTCTTGGGTTTACAATCGTTTGTGTTTGGCAAACTTTGTACGCGGATTTCCAAAAAAAGCTTCATGTTTCCATCAAGCACTAACTAAACCGACGAGATGCTTATTACCAATCGTAAAATCGTCGAAATGACTAAAATAAAGTGAGTCACAAAGACGGCATTGTAATTGAACTGGCTTTTGGAAAGTGACCTAAAGTTTGCAAACATTCGTCATACCTGGATAGAAATCATCCACTCTGCTCTAGTGTCGAGGAAAATTGCGATTTTTTCTCTCGGTTTCAAACCACAGAGCGACAGGCCCCGTCCAAGGTTCACAACTCTCGTGTAAATATCTTTGTAGCTTTGCCATTTGTATTCGCCGAATATCGCCTGCAACCAATAAAATCAATCAAAGTTTGAAGTTTACACCAAGAAGATTTATGATTGCGTTTATTTCACGAACAACCGACATTTTGCGTGCACCCCGGGGCACACTGACCTTCTTGAAAACTTTCCCATCTGGTTGTTTCTCGTCTTCTTCAGACAACAGTTCCCGCATTCCCAGACAAGGCAGGTTCGCGTGAACTTTCGCTGATTCCTCGAATATTTTGTCCATGGTTCTGTAATCTTTATGCGCTGTGTGCATCAGTCCTGTTATGTTCTCCACACAGCGGTAAGGCGAGTCTGAAAAAGTTGGACATCACATTTTATGTCCAGTTGGTAGCTGGGGCCAGTGGTAGGGGTCCAACAGGTGCATTGTATCAAGAACCGATATCGAATGACAGTTTTCAAAAAAATGTTCACATGTCCTAAATTGTGGCTTATATTATCTTATATATGATCATTTAACGGGCAAATTCAATACACAATAAATCATTTATTCACTTTAATGTAAATTTTTATTTCCAAAAAAGTATTTAGCCTTCGAAATGGGTTTATACCACTTTGTGAGGTATTTCCCGGAATTTGTGTGCATACAAAGCCGTTTGAGCGACTGTGGTAGAAACAAAGTTCTTACCAGGATCCGATTTGACTCGTTTCGCTTTCAATCTACGCGACATGTTGAGCAGATATTCGCGCAGTTCACTCGATACAAGAGATTCCACAAGCAACCAGGGGATGAAAGTGACGGTGCCGTATAACCACCAAAACACGTAAGCTAATTCGTTGATACCTGCAAGATGGATTTGTTAATTGTCTACACTACTTTCTGTGTGACGTATGTGAGAAACACAATCACGTGACAAGTGACGTCAGTGAGCAACAACAGCCACGTGGCAAATTACAAAACTAACGGTTTCTACTGCAAAGGGTAACACACAATTAAAGCGTCGAAAAATCCTTGAGATTAGGCCGCATCTCCAAGACTACTATGTTTGTTTTGCATGGGCCACAAACATTATTACTTTTGCACATGGACGAAAAAAATTGTTGCCGACGGCCCGAAAAAAACATATAGTGGCGACCCAAGGGTAAAACCTGATCCTGACGCGGGGTTTGCTGGTACTGACAGTTCGCAACAAGCCAACCATTTTATTTTGCCTAAATACAAAACTGAATTATGATTTTCACTGAAACGAACGCTGTCAGACACCATGCTGATATAAACTCAAGACGGACTGGGCTAAATAATTTTCACACAAGAAAATAACTTTACCAAACATGAAATAAACCCTTCTAAACTAAACTTGAACTCCAACTGCTGCAATAAATATTCTCACTTAGAACACCACAAGACTGCATTGCACTTGCGTTTTGTCACGACATAATATTCAAACCCTGAGTTCTGTCACGACATAATCTGCATTGTATTCAGTTCTCCATATGACTGGGGCAGGAATCTNGCGATGGTAGTAAAGTAAACACTACTATGCCACGAGACATTTTGCCAAACTATGCCGTCGGGCATTGTACAACTCTAGGGCAGTTTACATAAGTGACTTTGCACGATTGAAGCAGATTTTACCAACCTTTGAGCAACCGACATTTTGCGAACAAAGCAGAATGCTGTAACAAACTTTATAACATCCAACTATCTGACATAGCGCTGTTCACAGCACCGGATATTACGTAAACAGCGGTTGTATAATACTTTCCACCCATTCACCTAGCGGAAACTTGTGTAAGAATGAAATAAAATTCGTATTTATAAGGATATCATATCTTAATGACGCAATACCTTTTCGTTGATGTTATTCATTACGTGAGGCGTGGTCATTAGTCAGAGAGGCGTAGATGATTGACATGACGATCGACGAATATTGCGATGAAATGTTCGTAACGCCGCGATTGCTGACGTAATATATTAGCTTGCGTCAATGCGCGTGTTTCATCATGTAAATTACGTGTCAGAATTTGTTTTGTTTCGTAACCCGCATTTCTGCAAAACTTGCATAACTTTTACAACGCAGTACAAATACCAATTCAACGCAGCTGGGTTTGGAAGCTGTAGCAACCGCAGACCAGCAGGGCACGAGTCTAAGTAGCACGACAAACCGCAAACGTAGCGTCATTGACGTGACGTTTTTGAACAAACCACTTTGAGTGTCGGGTCACAGTTTTCTTACTCTTGCGTGAAGCTATTGTTTTGCCGGTCCACATATCCCCCCTGTTCGTCATCAACTGTGACGCATCGATCGAAAACAACAAATCTCTTGTGACGTGATACAGCAAGAGATTTCTTTTGCAGTTTTTACAATGCAACATCGTGCACCAATGAATAATTCAACAAATAATTGTTTGGTGCTTTACATTCAGGCCATATGGGATGGATTGGGAATACCAATATATACAGTCTCTAAAACTTAACATCCATTCCTTCATATATTTGCCAATACATATACACATATGTATTAGACTAACAAGCATAAGCATTTTCGCAAACAACATGTAAACATAAAAGCTTGCAAGTGTCCAGCACAGGATGATTTGTGCATACATTTACATATCCAGCAACATTTATGGTGTATTATATGTTAATCTATGTTGATGATATGTTATTTGCTGCATAAAGTAATTTAATTGCAACTTACCAAATGTTGCATGTATAAAATTATAAAGATTTTGGTAGTTTAGTGTCTATTTTATAATTTTAGGCAAACTTTTAGTTCAGCACATCTCGACAATGGAATGAGAATTGTAAATTTAACTTTAATACTTAAGTAAAAGATAACTATATGTAAATTCAAAGCTTTATGACAAAACATGTTAATTACCTATGCATCATAATGGCCACTCACATTTTATTTCAAGCCCAATATGCTTTTATGCATGTTTATCAATTAAATGACATTGAATGGAAATCACTTTACCACAACAAAAATGTACAAGTCAAACTCCAAAAGTGATAAAACACCATCAGATTTATGAGGTAATTATCCAAAGTAAACTAACTTCACCTATAACCTTCTCCTGACCTTCATACGACCTTAAGTTATATGTGTTTGTAGCACAGCTTTTACGACTTGGTTTACAACAGCACAAAGACAACTGAAAAACCTTATCTGACAACATTGTAACTCGGCTGCACCGCCAAGGTCCCTCACTAAGCTAGGGTTATCCCAAGGTCAAACCAGCTCACATAGTATTTGCACGTTTTGCAAGGTAGGAACGTTTGCTACACCTGCAGAGTTTATTGCATGAGTTATTTCTTAAACAAACCTAAGACCACATTGTGCAAATGCACACAACCAGCAACAAGCGCAACCATGTCGATGTACTGACTTTGCCGCTCATTTGCTGCACAGAATGACACTGAGTAACCTCAGGCACGTGTTTGGTAGTAACCCCTGTACTACACCAGGCGAGGGTCCGAAGTCCACGCGCCCGCGAAAAACCGTTTATGACGTCATGTAACGCGCGATGTGTGCGCGGCGACGAAAAGGTCGAAGCGAACTCAGCCGCTTTATCGACTGACTGTGCTTGGGAATTTGAAATCCAAAGACTTTTTGTTGGACAATGAAAACTGTAAGAGCATAACAATGAACAATCAAGGTGGCTTTGTTAAGCATGAACTCGTCTGTTTTGAACGCTAAGGTACTTTGTTAGTTGTTTTATACATAACGCTACCTTACAACAGATCTACTGTACATTGCTTATCATAAAATCTTAAGTTATTCCTTTCATACCCGCTATCAAAACATTGCCATAAAGTTCTTATGTTCACCAAACAGATTAAAACATGACGCTTTGGTAGCAAACAGCGATTTTTGCACCTTGATAGAATCACTGATTTTTTGATCCTAATTTTCTGAAAAATAATCACAAAAGCCTGTAACGTTAACAGTTGTTTACAGATTTGTGAAAGTCGCTATGGCCCCAAGATTGACTTCCAACTAAAATTTTGCATTTTGACAGAAGTTTAGGAAACATGAGGGCGTTAAATTTGCATAGATCGGCGACATCGTGCAGTAACTACGGAGACAACATGGAAATTCCACGAGACCATGGGGTTGCGCACATCTTTTGAATTTTAGGACCCGTTGCACGAGTATATGATACACGCTAAGAATCAGACAAATAAAATCCTAAAAGTTGTACTGGATGCAAGCCCACTAAATATGCTACTTTTTCAAACAAAACCCTCTCTTTGATTTATTTGTTTGTTTGTTTCATTCTGTTCAATGTCGAGTTACTTGTATTATTGCAGTTCCATGGATTATTTAGTTTCATTTTTTTTGAAAGTTGTTGACTTTAATTTGGAACAACTCATCGGGTTTCACTTGGTTGGAGCAATGCCGCTTTTAGTGGTGGCCAAGACGGGACAACTGTGTTGGGTTTCAGGTCGCAGCTTGTAGTTCCTGAACCTTGTAGCGTACTTGAATTTTCTAAATTTGTACTGCATTAAAAACACGTTTGCGTATTTTAGGCAAGTATGACAGAGTTGCACTATTTCAAACATTTCGAGCTGTGGTTTTTTAAACCGCTAGGTAGCGCCAAACAATAAGTCTGAAACGAACGTAGCCGTTCCATAGCTCAAACTTGATCGGATTGTCACAGGCGCTCGACCCATATACAAATATTACAAACAAATATCGTGGTTGGTACTCGGAAGAGTTTAAATCAACAAAAATAGTGTTTACCTTATTTTTGTCCAATAATATTCTGCAGTACACTTTATCGGGATATCATTTCTGATTCAAGTTTAGTTTTTTATTTTATTTCAAGCAACACAGACGAAAAAAATTCAACGCCTTGTAGTTTATTCCGTATCAGTTCCAAAGGTATACGACCAACAAGTATCACGTTAAGCATTTCATGACACCGACCAGCTCACATGATGTTTATCGGGATCAAAGTGATGTCTGATACAATCAATCAAAACCAGTCTGTTGTGAGAGCATTAGCTTTCCCTGTAGTTTGTGGAATGTTTGCGTGCAGCTGGTGAATCCATATACTTATAGCGTGGAAGTGTTCCAAAATATAAATTTGTATGTTTGTGTTACGCTCGTAAACGTCGAATGGTAATTGACAACAAATCTGTCACGAAGAAATTAAAAAATGTTGTTTTTTTGCCAAAGCAAAAATAGTAGACATAGATTTGATCCAATGAGCGACGGAACTTCAGCAAAAATGCATTGTTAATTTACAAACAACGTTATTTTCATCATTAGTGCGAAAGTTATTGTACTTGGCTGCAGCAAATTTCGTGATTAATGGGATCAATGCAAAGTGTTAAATAGCTTGTTGATTGTTTTTCTGCTAAGTCACAGCTTTGCAAATTATGTTCGGCGTGTGGATAACAAATTATGCATTGCACTTTAGAGTTCTCGTGAAATGTTTTTGTTGTTTTCGATTTTTCAGAAGCTATTTTTGTGATATGTGGAAACGCAATTGCCAGAGAGTTTGTATGCAGTGACTACGTTGTATTGCAACGTTTTAATCAGCGTTGTTGTCAATTTTTGTTTTTAACTTAACCGCCATTTGCCAACTAATTCAGGATAATGCGTTTAGCAGGTCTGACGTACTATATGCATTTGGGTTCAATTTAGTGTCGTATATTTCTTCGCTGGACGCGTATCCAAACAATAAGGAAGCAAGATCACTTTTTCAAAGCTTGTTACAATATACAGGTTAACGTAGTTCATAGTTCCTCCTGCTATCAACTTAAGCTTACAAAAGCGAATCTTGTTAAATCGAGATGAACCTATTCGTACGAATTAGCAAACGGCATCATTTGATTGACGTAATATCGCGTTAACACGTCACCGTTGTTCGGACGTTGGAAGCGCGGGAAGTGTCGAGTGGGGGGAAGTCGGCGATCCGCTGTCACGTGACCGTGTGCAAATCGGTCGGTGACTGACAGGCGACAGTGAGTGAACTTGTATATTTCCAAGAAAATCCGCCGCATTAATTCCCAATCTTTTAGTGTTCCTACATTTCACTGTCTGATATTGCTGCTATCACGTTTAACCCGTCAATTCGAACTTGTTCGTTGTTAGAATATTATTTTTAGTAATTTTTAGGCAAGCACAAGAGTAGGTTTTATTATTGATACGTTTTTTGATGTTTAGATGTAGAAGTGCAAGTTATGAAAAAGTGGATGATTGATGGTAAAGATTTGTAAACAAACAGTATTAAAGTTTAGATTGCAGACTGCATTTTGACATCTTAAATAAAAAGTCTTTTTTGAATTCTCTCTTAAGCTCTGGAACAGTGTTGTTAAAGAGCAAGGAACCATTACATGTTTTGTCAAATATATTTGCAGGACGTAAAAGCTACCGAGAAAATTGCGCAATTAATTACAACCCGTGCATCCTTCAAACATTGTCATCACGCTATGACAAATGTTGTCACAATGATTTTGAGACCGACACATTGTGAAAATACATAACCTTTGGGGCTATTCAGTCAGTCTGTCATTCATCTTGTTTTAAAAAAGAACACGACAAAGTATTGGGTTTAGAATGAATAGAATTACATTCTCTCTTTCACACAGTAATATCATTTTTTCAGCAAGTTTTTTGAACAAGGCTTTGTGGAGGTTAATGTTGTTGTATCGATCAAACACTTAGTAGTAGTTAAGTATATAGTGTATCAACATTGCCTGATATTTTTCGGGGGTGTTTAGGAAGTGTGCAACAGTAAACAAATCTGACACCCACCCCGATATAGTTAATGGTACAAAGTTGAAGGAAGGCACGTCGAACATCCTGAAAAAGTGCCAGGAAGTTTGTTAATCCAGCGCCGAGAAAATTCGTCCTTCGTGCATTAGCCTGTTTGCACAACCCATAATAACTACCGCCGATTTTATTCATTTGCTAAGTTCTGTTTTATAAGTGTTGTAGCGTAGAGAGTTGGTCGCGCAGTTTACAGTTTGTAAAACGAATGTAGTTAAGTAAAAATGTTGTGTTTTGATATTTACCTGAATAAATTAGATGCTTGCGTTTATGTTGTTCAGATTGACCAACAAAGTGTTTATTTTCGAGGTTTGCTAATAATTTCGCAATTTGAACTCACATCTACGCAGTTTGTTTAACTTATCTGCATGACCCATTAATTACTTCAGCATAACTACAGGAAACAGCTGCACATGCCATTAAGAGAAACAAACTATAGGCTTTACCACTATACCAGCACACAGCCAGAATAGTTGGATTCAAAATAAGCGCAAACATACTAAAGACATATTTTTGAACCGTAGTCAAGACTGGGATCATTGCTACTAAGAATGATAAAGATGCGAGGAGTCATTAGTGGGACAAATGGAGCAGCCATTTTAACTCAAGTCGATCTTACTGAGGCTGCTTAACAGCTTGGGTATCTGTAATTTACAACCTTCGTTGAATTTTTTATGTGTTTGCCTAAAGCTTGTAAGGTTTAAGGGATTTGCGAGGGTTTGTTTGAATATATTTCTTCTGTTGTGATTCACATTTTTCCTGGTATTGCCTGAAAAAACATCTCGCTTTGGTTTGACCTTTGTACAGACATTTGCGATTTCGTTATTGTGTTGTGTCGTTTGTGTGAGAAACGTTGAACCGCGAATTTGTTGGTGTTTGTAGATTTAAGCTCAGTACAGTGAAGTATATGCCACAGCCTTGCAAAACTTGTTTTGTTTACACACATTACTTCATACGACATGGCCGAGTTTTGCGCGGAATGACAGGTCTGACGTTACGTTCGTATTTGTTTATGCGATCACAATGTTTTTCCGACAAACTTCGTCAACAACGACTTGATTGTTATCAGTAAACCAGTTTTCAGCGTTTGTTGAAGCACTTTCAGGACCAGTAACCCAATTGCTCACTCAAGTACTCATTACTGAGTGTTGGTTAGCAAGTCTTGAACAAACCCATCAAGGCAAGGTTAGATTCCAACCTCCAACCACCAGAATACGAAACACGGGCACCTGCAACGCGTATTATACCACGTGACCCCAGATAAACACCAACAATCGCATGTGAGTGATAAATGTGACGTCACAATGACCTGATTCATTTCCGCTGGGTGGGGAGACAAAGCTAGCAAGATTTTGAACTACCTGATGTGTTTGCGTTTTGGTCGATAATCGTGTGTTGGTGGGTTGCCGACCCTCTGTAAGCTGTTGCCTGACCTCAGAGGGACTGGTTGGAAAAGTGTTTCCACAAAAGGATGTTTGTCGTTTGGAAAAACTTGAAAATGTGACCTCTGTTTTTCTTAAAAGTCTCCAGCAACCTGTATCGCCTGTCAGAATAGTTTTGATTGTGTGACATTTATTGTTCAGTTTAAGCAGCAGGTTCTCATAGTTAGGTATTTTTAAACTAATTGAACGCTGGATCTAACTTTTCAATCTGAACCCCCAGAAACTCGTTTTTCACCAAACCACGATCATCTAACCGTAAAGTATATAGCAAGACGTTAAAACCTGGTTAATGTGCACTTTGTTATGTTAGAACGCGCATGCGGGAATCGTACCAAGGTTTTATGCCCAAAACTTAACATATTCAGGCTGCTTTTTTTCAAATATCTGTTTTGAAGGTATAAGTGCTGTTTGAAATCTGCAATGTAAAAATTCTATTGATGCAACAGTTGATTCAGCAATGCTCGGAATATAGAAGAGAATACATTTATTAACACCTCAAGAATCAAAACGAACAACAAACATGAAGTTGGAAGTGAAACGGAAACATCGACGTACAATGGTGGATCGGAAAAGTCTCAGGGTAAACAATCAACACGTTCTAAAACTAATCTCCGTCATAATGACGTCATAAACAAATGCGCGCAACCTAAATGACCGGAACATTGCATTTAAATGATGCATTTTTGTACACACCTTTAAACTCTTGTTTTTACAGCGTGGGTTGGGACATTATATCAAGAGCACTCCTGGTTTCAACAAAAAGTCTTACGGAGAAATCATGTTTAAAGATTTTGGAACAAGGATCACTTATTCAGCAGTAAGTGAAGTTTATCGGATAGATCTTTAAATGAAACACTTGCGTTCAAATTTCACATGAAGAACACTTTATGCACCAGCCAAGTCAACGTTTTGGTTTTGATGATCTTTAAATTGACGTGCTTTTAAGCTAAATAACTCATTACCACTCCTAAGTAACAGAAATTAGAACCGCACACATTTACGTTGCTATGACGTAGTGCTTAAAGTCACACAGACATCATAACCAGATTCGGGCATAACATCAGGGTTTTCACGTCCATTTTTTCCTCAGTTCTTCACTTGCAGCCCAAACACAAGTCCTGAGGACGTTGTGCGGGTTTTGCGGGAGTTTTGGAATCTCAGCGTTCCAAACATCGTGGTATCGGTTGCGGGAAATTTCAGTCGCTATGACAACTCGTGGCAGGAAATCATGGACAACACTTGGATTTTCACGAGCGGGACTTCCCCCGCGCAAGCTACGTCATACGCCTGTTCGATCGCGATTGTCGAGATAGGGGCGGTGGCTAACAATGGGGTGCTTTATTCCATCACTAACGAGGTAAGAAGTAGACAAGAAAACTGAAAACTTACGACGATGACGTAGATATACTTATGACGTCACATAATATCTTTACTACGTCACATATTTTCATTATTGAGACGTAACATATTTCTAATTTTCCCACTAAAAGGTGAAAACCATACAAACAAATTTATATTTTGCTTGTGTTTTCTACTTTTTTCACTTGAACTCTTCAGGGTCTATTCCCCGCCGTGTATAAATCCACGAAGATATCGGGCGAGGGGAAGAGACTTGATTTCGCCCACACACACTTCATCTTTGTGCAAGGAGATGCCTGGCAGACACTGGAGTTTCGGGAGAAACTTCTGAGTTACATTGCAACCATTCCTATCGAGATGGATGCCTCCTTCACTGAATGTATGTGACGTGAAGGATGACGTCACGCTATGATTTAGTTAATTTATCTGCAAAAACAGTGTTTCTCAGCCAGGGGGGATTCTCCACTAGAGGAAAGTTTATAATTGGGAAAATTGTTTTGAATGTTATTTATCAAAATGTTTATCAAGAGTTTCTCTTCTTAGTATACTAACATAAACATACTATTTAAGGACTGAATTTCAATGAAAAGGATTTAGGTTTGAATCCATGGAATTAACAAGGTTGAGAGCCACTGTGGTAAAATATTCTTCGACGGTTTGAATATTATTTTTATGTCACAGTTTTTACAACGCCGATTATTATCGCAATGGTATCGGAAGAACCGTGCGCTTTACTTCATGTCACAGGGGATTTTGCGGTAAATCACCCACTGGTGGTTTCCCAAAGCGCAAAAACCGTTTCCGAAATTCTCAACGAAATTTCAATGTAAGTTGCATCCAATGAACTGACAAATTTGATCTCGCGACATTCCGTTTGTCACAATGAACCCAAAAACCTATTGATATTGCGAATTTAAAAACCTTATGACTTGCTCCTGCGTAGGGTTCGAACCGTTAACCTGTATGTTGATTGCTTGTTATTGTTCCCAGATCTCGTGAGATGAATGGAATCGACAATTACTTGGGAACTCCTGAATATATAAGCAGGGTGAAAGAGCTTTGCTACAAAGTCCCGATTGACATGGATAGGCAGAGAGTGGAGGAAACCGTGAGGAAGCAAGTACTCCCGAAGAAAGATGTAAGTCCTCATCTTTATTGACACGTTTATTGGGAGGGATCACTCGCATGGTTTTATGTTTTACATCGATTTATTTTTACCCAGTGATAATTAACCTTTTTCCCCTTTGAAATCACTATCCGGTTCTCTCACCAATTAATTTCCGGAAATTAATTATTGTTTCCATGTTGAAATAACAAACCATCCTCGCACCCGCTAGAAACAGATATTGTGCCCTTTAGAGGTGCACGTGTACAAAACCCTGCTTTAACTTCTGTTTCGTTTAATAAAATCTTGGTTTAAAAGTCACCTTTAACTCCCAAAAACTGTACTGTGCACCTCATTTTTTGTGCTAGCCACTGCAATGTTTCTGCATGTGGTGCAGATGGAATATTGTGTTTATGTATTCTGACAATATTACTCGTTGTGTTTTAGGTTTCTTATTATCCCAGCCCTGACAACTCCTGCCTGGACCTGGCTGTTCTGCACAGTATTATTGCCAGTAAGTGTTTGGATGTTACTTAGTTCACAAAAATATTTTATCCACTTCGTACGCCGGTAGTTTTAAAAATACATGACATTTACTCAACAAATGTCATTATTTGACACCAGACTTCATCATCTTTTAAGTATTATAATGTGAAACTAAACCTGCTGATACGGAAATTTTGTAGATGGTAAGTCGTCGTTCCGCTCACAAA
>QXVZ01007041.1:0-13129 GCA_008931825.1 Phallusia fumigata
GGAGTAGCGCAATAGAAACTTTGAACAATGCTTGTTTTCGACGCATTGGTAAACGTCACTGCAAAAACTTTCTAGAGTTTCCCAATTTTGTATGATACAACTTAAAAATCGTTGATCCACTACATGAAAAAATAACAATTTTGTTTGTTAAGTTGTCAAAGTATATCATATATCAAAGATTCGTTATTGAAAACAATAACTTTTTTATACTTGAAATTTCGACTGTCTTTGAAAAAAAATTGCAGCATGTAGCAGGCAGCTGTGTTGTGGGTTCCAATAGAATTTATTAGCCACGGCTTCCTGACTATCTTGCAAGCTGGGCGTACTGTGATTCATATCCAATTTTTTTACATTTAGAAAGAATATCGGCATTCGGAAGAGTGACACTTCAGAACGAAACCGAAGTAAATCAAATCCTTACACAACTACAAGAAATTTACAGAAACCGCAGTGAGGTTCATCAAGTAAAAGTGATTGAAGTAACAAACGAAACACAGCGGGAATGCTTTTTTGAGCTTGTACTCAATTCCCAAANCAAGACGCCGCAGAACCTCCCAATTTCAAGCCGTCCTCCAATTCAAGCCTCCGAAGTCGCTCGGATTACAGACCCACACCAACGGGCCCGGCGAGAGCGTTTTGCGAAATGCGGCTCATATCACCTTGTTGATGCGCCGCCCGAAACCTAGTGACGTAATTTGATTGACAGTGCACAATCCTGAAGAATTTTTCTTTCCAAATCAAAGGAAACAAATTATCATGTAAGAGTTTTAGAATGGCAATTAATTAGAAAGTTTCATTGATAAAAATTTATTTGATCAAACTTTTAACATTTGTGATTTACACTACGAAACTTGTGGGTATGAGCAGATAAAGATGCTAATAATGAAACCGGTTAGATTGCAAAGTTGAATGGAGACACCAAAGAAAGTTCGGAATTTCAGATAATCTACGAACACATTTTTCAAATTAAACAAATATTTTACCTATATTACTGACACAACGAAAACAAATAATCTTAAGCATTCATTTATCCAAAAGAATTGGGTTCAACTATTTTAACTGGGCTGCGACACCTTGCCTATTCACAGGCGCTATCCCGCTACTGATCAACGTGGAAACTTTTGGCTGCTCCCTTTCGGGCCTGGCCCGGTTCGTTCCTCCTTGGACAACCTGGACACTCTGAGCTACCTCAGTGAATCCATGTTGACGCTGAGCTTAGCGCGGACGCCCGATCGGCATAGTTCAAGACGCCGCAGGGCTCCCAATTTCAAGGGGGGGGGGGGGTCAAGCCTCCGAAGTCGCTCGGATTACAGACCCACACCAACGGGCCCGGCACGAGCTGTTTGCGAAATGTGGCTCATGTCATAATTGTTGATGCGCCGCCCTAAATGTAATGACGTAATTTGATTGACAGTGCGCAATACCGAAGAGTTTTTCTTTCCAAATTTAAAACAGGAAACAAATTATCATGTTCCTGTTTTGAATTGGCAATTAGTTGAAATGTTTCATTGATAAAAATTTATTTGATCGAACTTTTAACATTTGTGATTTACACTCCAAAAATTGAGTGAATGATCAGACAAATATGGATATAATGAAACCGGTTAGATTGCAAAGTTTATTACAGACACCCAAAAAAATTCGGAAAACTAATATAATCTTTGAAAATATTTTTTTAACAAACAAATATTTTCCCAATAATATTGACACAACAAAAAGCAAAATCTTAAGCATCCATTTATCCAAAAGAATTGGGTTCAACTATTTTAACTGGGTTGCGACACCTTGCCTATTCACAGGCGCTATCCCGCTACTGATCAACGTGGAAACTTTTGGCTGCTCCCTTTCGGGCCTGGCCCGGTTCGTTCCTCCTTGGACAACCTGGACACTCTGAGCTACCTCAGTGAATCCATGTTGACGCTGAGCTTAGCGCGGACGCCCGATCGACATAGGCCAAGACGCCGCAGAGCTCCCAATTTCAAGTCGTCCTCCAATTCAAGCCTCCGACGTCGCTCGGATTACAGACCCTCACCAACGGGCCCGGCAAGAGCGGTTTGCGAAATGCGGCTCATATCACCCTTGTTGATGCGCCGCCCTAAATGAAGTGACGTAATTTGATTGATAGAGCGTAATGCTGAAGAGTTTTTCGTTCCAAAACTGAAAAGAAGCAAATGATCATGTTCCAGTTTTGGTATGGCAACTTGTTGAATTGTTTTATTGAAAAAATTTATTTCATCGAACTTTTAACATTTGTGATTTACACCACGAAAATTAAGGGTATAAGCAGATAAATATGGCGATGATGAAACCAGTTAGATTGCAAAGTTGAATGGAGACACACAAAAAAAACATTCCAAAATACAGGTAATCTCCAAAACCTTTCTCAAATTAAACAAGTGTTTCCCAATAATAATGACACAAAGAAAACGAAAAATCTTATGGAATCAGTGATCAAAAAGAATTGGGTTCAACTATTTTAGCTGGGCTACGACACCTCGCCTATTCACAGGCGCTATCCCGCTACTGATCAACGTGGAAACTTCTGGCTGCTCCCTTTCGGTCCTGGCCCGGTTCGTTCCTCCTTGGACAACCTGGACACTCTGAGCTACCTCAGTGAATCCATGTTGACGCTGAGCTTAGCGCGGACGCCCGATCGACACAGATCAAGACGCCGCAGAGCTCCCAATTTCAAGCCGTCCTCCAATTCAAGCCTCCGACGTCGCTCGGATTACAGACCAACACCAACGGGCCCGGCAAGAGCGTTTCGCTAAATGCGGCTCATATCAGGCTTTGTTGATGCGCCGCCCAAAACCTAGTGACGTAATATGATTGACAGTGCGCAATCCTGAAGATTTTTTTTCCAAAATTGAAAGAAGCAAACGATCATGTTCGAGTTTTAGAATGGCAATTGGTTGAAATGTTTTATTGACAAAAATTTATTTCATCGAACTTTCAACATTTGTGGTTTGCACCACGAAAATTAAGGGTTTGAGCTGATAAATATGGCGATGATGAAACCAATTAGATTGCAAAGTTGAATGGAGACAGACAAAAAAACATTCCAAAATACAGATAATCTACAAAACATTTCTCAAATTAAACAAGTGTTTCCTAATAATAATGAAACAAGGCAAACGTAAAATCTTAAGCATTCAATAATCCAAAAGAATTGGGTTCAACTATTTTGACTGGGCTGCGACACCTTGCCTATTCACAGGCGCTATCCCGCTACTGATCAACGTGGAAACTTTTGGCTGCTCCCTTTCGGGCCTGGCCCGGTTCGTTCCTCCTTGGACAACCTGGACACTCTGAGCTACCTCAGTGAATCCATGTTGACGCTGAGCTTAGCGCGGACGCCCGATCGACATAGGTCAAGACGCCGCAGAATGCGGCTCATTTCAGGCTTTGTTGATGCGCCGCCCTAAACCTAGTGACGTAATTTGATTGACAGTGCGCAATCCTGAAGTGTTGTTCATTCCAAAATTAGAAAGAAGCAAATTATCATGTTCGGATTTCAGAATGGCAACTAGTTGAAAAGTTTCATTGATAAAAATTTATTTGATCAAACTTATTTGATTGACAGTTCGCAACCACAACGAGTTTTCTCCAAATTCAAAGGAAACAAATTTTCATGTTCGACTTTTGGAATGGCAGTTAGTTGAAACGTTTCATTGATACAATTTATTTGTTCAAACTTTCAACATTTGTGATTTACACCACGAAAACTAAGGGTATTAGCAGATAAACATGGTAATCATGAAACCGGTGAGATTGCTAAGTTGAATGGGGACACCCCAGCAAATTAAAAATTTAGATAATCTATGTAAACATTTTTCGAATTAAACAAATGTTTTCCTGAAAATATTGATACAAAGAAAACAAATAATCTTAAGCATTCATTTATCCAAAAGAATTGGGTTCAACTATTTTAACTGGGCTGCGACACCTTGCCTATTCACAGGCGCTATCCCGCTACTGATCAACGTGGAAACTTTTCGCTGCTCCCTTTCGGGCCTGGCCCGGTTCGTTCCTCCTTGGACAACCTGGACACTCTGAGCTACCTCAGTGAATCCATGTTGACGCTGAGCTTAGCGCGGACGCCCGATCGACATAGGTCAAGACGCCGCAGAGCTTCCAATTTCACGCCGTCCTCCAATTCAAGCCTCCGACGTCGCTCGGATTACAGACACACACCAACGGGCCCGGCAAGAGCGATTTGCGAAATGCGGCTCATATCAGGCTTTGTTGTTGCGCCGCCCTAAATGTAGTGACGTAAATGATTGACAATGTGCATTTCTAAAGTGTTTTTCTTTCCAAATTCAAGAGAAGCAAATGATCATGTTCGACTTTAGGAATGGCAATTAATTGAAAAGTTTCATTAATAAAAATTTATTTGATCAAATTTTCAACATTTGTGATTTACACTTTGAAAATTGAGAGTATAAGCAGAAAAAGACATTGATAATGAAACCGATTAGATTGCAATGATTGAGGGAGACTCAAAAAAAACATTCCAAAATACAGATGATCTACAAAATATTTTTTCAAATCAAACAAGTGTTTTCCTAAAAATATTGAAACAACGAAAACATAAAATCTTAAGCATTCAGTGATCCAAAAGAATTGGGTTCAACTATTTTAACTGGGTTGCGACACCTCGCCTATTCACAGGCGCTATCCCGCTACTGATCAACGTGGAAACTTTTGGCTGCTCCCTTTCGGGCCTGGCCCGGTTCGTTCCTCCTTGGACAACCTGGACACTCTGAGCTACCTCAGTGAATCCATGTTGACGCTGAGCTTAGCGCGGACGCCCGATCGACATAGGTCAAGACGCCGCAGAGCTCCCAATTTCACGTTGTCCTCCAATTCAAGCCTCCGAAGTCGCTCGGATTACAGATCCACACCAACGAGCCCGGCACGAGCGGTTTGCGAAATGTGGATCATGTCATGCTTCTTGATGCGCAGCGCTAAATGTAGTGACGTAATTTAATTGACAATGTGCATTTCTACAGTGTTTTTCTTTCCAAATTCAAGAGGAACAAATTATCATGTTGGAGTTTCGGAATGGCAATTGGTTGAAAAGTTTCATTGATAAAAATTAATTTGATCAAACTTTCAATGTTTGTGATTTACACTTCGAAAATTGAGAGTATGAACCGATTAAAATGGTGATAATGAAACCGGTGAGATTGCAAAGTTTAATACAGACACCCCAACAAATACAAAATTCACATGATCTAAGAAAAATTTTTCAACTTAAACAAGTTTTTTCCCAATAATATTGACACAACGAAAACGAACAATCTTAAGCATTCAATAATCCAAATGAATTTGGTTCAACTATTTAACTGGGCTGCGACACCTTGCCTATTCACAGGCGCTATCCCGCTACTGATCAACGTGGAAACTTTTGGCTGCACCCTTTTGGGCCTGGCCCGGTCCGATCCTCTTTGGACAACCTGGACACTCTGAGCTACCTCAGTGAATCCATGTTGACGCTGAGCTTAGCGCGGACGCCCGATCGACATAGGTCAAGAGACCACAGAGCTCCCAATCTCAAGCCGTCCTCCAATTCAAGCCTCCGACGTCGCTTGGATTACAGACCCACACCAACTGGCCCGGCAAGAGCGTTTTGCGAAATGCGACTCATATCACACTGGTTGATGCGAGGCCCTAATTCTAGTGACGTAATTTGATTGATTGAACGCAATCCTGAAGTGTTTTTCTTTCCAAAATTGAAAAGAAGCAAATGATCATGTTCGAGTTTTGGAATGGCAACTAGTTGAAATGATTTATTGACAAAAATTTGTTTCATCGAACTTTCAACAATTGTGATTTACACTAGGAAAAATAAGGGTATGAGCAGATAAATATGGCGATGATGAAACCAGTTAGATTGTAAAGTTGGATGGAGACACAAAATAAAACATTCCAAAATACAGATAATCTACAAACACATTTCTCCAATTAAACAGGAGTTTCCCAATAATATTGAAACAACGAAAACATAAAATCTGAAGCATTCAATAATCCAAAAGAATTGGGTTCAACTGTTTTAACTGGGCTGCGACACCTCGCCTAGGCGCTATTTCGCTAATGATCAACGTGGAAACTTTTGGCTGCTCCCTTTCGGGCCTGGCCCGGTTCGTTCCTCCTTGGACAACCTGGACACTCTGAGCTACCTCAGTGAATCCATGTTGACGCTGAGCTTAGCGCGGACGCCCGATCGACATAGGTCAAGACGCCGCAGAGCTCCCAATTTCAAGCCGTCCTCCAATTCAAGCCTCCGAAGTCGCTCGGATTACAGACCCACACCAACGGGCCCGGCGAGAGAGTGTGTCGAAATGCGGCTCATGTCATAGTTGTTAATGCGCCGCCCTAAATGCAATGACGAAATTTGATTCACATTGCGCAATCCTGAAGTGTTTTTTTTTTCAAATTCAAAACAAAAAATTATCATGTTCGAGTTTAAGAAGAACAATTTGTTGAGAAGTTTCATTGATAAAAAAATGTTTGACCAAACTTTCAACATTCGTGATTCACACTACGAAAATTAAGGGTATGAACAGATAAATATAGTAATAACATAACCGATTACATTGCAAAGTTGAATGGAAAAACACAAAAAAAATTCAGAAATTCAGATAATCTACAAAACATTTCTCAAATTTAACAAGTGTTTTTCTAATAATATTGAAACAACGAAAACAAATAATCTTAAGCATTCAGTGATCCGAAAGAATTGGATTCAACTGTTTTAACTGGGCTGCGACACCTTGCTTATTCACAGGCGCTATCCCGCTACTGATCAACGTGGAAACTTTTGGCTGCTCCCTTTCGGGCCTGGCCCGGTTCGTTCCTCCTTGGACAACCTGGACACTCTGAGCTACCTCAGTGAATCCATGTTGACGCTGAGCTTAGCGCGGACGCCCGATCGACATAGGTCAAGACGCCGCAGAGCTCCCAATTTCAAGCCGACCTCCAATTCAAGCCTCCGAAGTCGTTCGGATTACAGACCCTCACCAACGGGCCCGGCGAGAGCGTTTTGCGAAGTGCGGCTAATGTCATAATCCTTGATGCCCCGCCCTATAATCTAGTGACGTAATTTGATTGACAATCTGCATTTGTAAAATGTTTTTCTTTCCAAATTCAAAAGAAGCAAATTATCATGTTCAACTTTTAGAACGGCAATTAGTTAAAAATTTCCTTGATAAAAATATATTTGATCAAACTTTCAATATTTGTGATTTACACCACGAAAACTAAGGGCATGAGCAGATAAACATCGTAATCATGAAACCGGTGAGATTGCTAAGTTGATTGGGGACACCCCAGCAATTTAAATTTAGATAATCTATGTAAAAATTTTTCAAATCAAACAAGTGTTTTCCTAATAATATTAACAAAACGAAAACAAATAATCTTAAGCATTCAGTGGTCCAAAAGAATTGGGTTCAACTATTTCAACTGGGCTGCGACACCTTGCCTATTCACAGGCGCTATCCCGCTACTGATCAACGTGGAAACTTTTGGCTGCTCCCTTTCGGGCCTGGCCCGGTTCGTTCCTCCTTGGACAACCTGGACACTCTGAGCTACCTCAGTGAATCCATGTTGACGCTGAGCTTAGCGCGGACGCCCGATCGTCATAGGTCAAGACGCCGCAGAGCTCCCAATCTCAAGCCGTCCTCCAATTCAAGCCTCCAAAGTCGCTCGGATTACAGACCCACACCAACGGGCCCGGGGAGAGCTTTTTGCGAAATGCGGCTCATATCAGGCATTGTTTTGCGCCGCCCTGAGAGTGGTGACGTCATTTGATTGACATTTCGCAACCATAAAGGTTTTTCCAAATTCAAAAGAAACAAATTTTCAGTTTCGAGTTTTAGAATGGCAGTTAGTTGAAAAGTTTCATTGATAAGATTTATTTTATCATACTTTCGACATTTGTGATTTGCACCACGAATATTAAGGGTATGAGCAGATATACATGGTAATCATGAAACCGGTGAGAATGCAAAGTTGAAGGGAGACAGCCAAGCAATTTAAATAATTCATGTAAAATTTTTCAAATTAAACAAGTGTTTTCCTAATAACGTTGACACAACGAAAACAAAAAATCTTAAACATTTAGGTTTACCAAAAGAACTGGGTTCAACTGTTTTAACTGGGCTGCGATACCTCGCCTATTCACAGGCGCTATCCCGCTACTGATCAACGTGGGAACTTTTGGCTGCTCCCTTTCGGGCCTGGCCCGGTTCGTTCCTCCTTGGGCAACCTGGACACTCTGAGCTACCTCAGTGAATCCATGTTGACGCTGAGCTTAGCGCGGACGCCCGATCGACATAGGTCAAGACGCCGCAGAGCTCCCAATTTCAAGCCGCCCTCCAATTCAAGCCTCCGAAGTCGCTCTGATTACAGACCCACACCAACGGGCCCGGCAAGAGCGTTTTTCGAAATGCGGCTCATATCAGGCTTTGTTCTTGCGCCGCCCCAAATGTAGTGACGTAATTTGATTGACATTTCGCAACCACAAAGTTTTTTTTTCAAATTCAAAATAGAAACAAATTTTCATATTCGAGTTTTAGAATGGCAGTTAGTTGAAAAGTTTCATTAATAAAATTTATTTGAACAAACTTTCAACATTTGTGATTTGCACCACGAAAATTAAGGGTATGAGCAGACAAACATGGTAATCATGATACCGGTGAGATTGCAAAGTTGAATGTGGACACCCCAGCAAATTCAAATTGAGATAATTTATGTAAACATTTTTTAAATTAACCAAGTTTTTTCCTAATAATATAAACACAAAGAAAACAAATAATCTTTAGCATTCAGTGATCCAAAAGAATTGGGTTCAACTATTTTAACTGGGCTGCGACACCTTCCCTATTCACAGGCGCTATCCCGCTACTGATCAACGTGGAAACTTTTCGCTGCTCCCTTTCGGTCCTGGCCCGGTTCGTTCCTCCTTGGACAACCTGGACACTCTGAGCTACCTCAGTGAATCCATGTTGACGCTGAGCTTAGCGCGGACGCCCGATCGACATAGGTCAAGACGCCGCAGAGCTCCCAATTTCAAGTCGTCCTCCAATTCAAGCCTCCGACGTCGCTCGGATTACAGACCCACACCAACGGGCCCGGCAAGTGCGTTTTGCGAAATGCGGCTCATATCAGGTTTTGTTGATGCGCCGCCCAAAACCTAGTGACGTAATTTGATTGATAGAGCGCAATCCTGAAGAGTTTTTGTTTCCAAAATTGAAANCTGACTATCTTGCAAGCTGGGCGTACTGTGATTCATATCCAATTTTTTTACATTTAGAAAGAATATCGGCATTCGGAAGAGTGACACTTCAGAACGAAACCGAAGTAAATCAAATCCTTACACAACTACAAGAAATTTACAGAAACCGCAGTGAGGTTCATCAAGTAAAAGTGATTGAAGTAACAAACGAAACACAGCGGGAATGCTTTTTTGAGCTTGTACTCAATTCCCAAACCCCTCCTACCAAGCAAGAACTTGACAAATTGAAACTGGCGGATTCGATGATGTATCGCAACTCTGTGTTGCGTTACGAAGGTACGTGTTAATTCTGCGTAGCTTCTGCAGTATTAACTTCTGCAGTAAAAAAAAATGTTTTTCTCGTGCCGCATGCTAGCGTAGTTGTAGAGTTTATGTAAATAGCAACCCTTAAAACACTTGAAAAAAGGCATCGAATGATCAGAAAAACTTGTAAATCGTTCCAGAAATAATAGAAGTAAGATCACGCAGCACAACACTTATTTAAATTAAATTACGATGTAGCTGCAGCGCGTTCAGTCTTGATCCACCAATTGTGTCCTTAACCTTTTTGCGCCTCATAACGTTTTAACGCTGCCCAGCTATTTCCGGCATGGTGGTTGATTTAGTTATATTGTGTCGCTATAATTTTCTTTTACCAAGCGAAATAAACTCAACTTAACTCAAAGCAGAAGTAATAAACCAACTTTGGTTCCACTATACCAGTCGAACATGTACGTTTTTTGATCAATGCAAATATTTTCAGAACATTTTCTTGGTCGTTTTAAAAGCTTTATGTATGTTGTGCAAACCCGGTGTATATTGCGTATTGTATTTCAGTTGCGACTAATCTCACATACGTATACCTTGAAAGTATGAAATCCGTATTTCTTGAGAACCCGAACTGTGATCAAACCAGTGACACAAAGTATTGGACTTTCCATCAAGCGGATGGAAATTCTGAACGTGTCAATATTCCAACTCCGACGGACTCAACTGTAGAAACTCTTGTCCCGTTGGAATTCACCGAAGCAGGTGAAGAAACACATTAGCTGGATTCACAAATTTAGTTTTATTCCTGCCAAATGCTTTTAGGGATATAGCACAACAAGGGAATTTTTCAAGTACCATATAGGCGCTTGTAAAAATACTTTTTGGCAATCCTCTATCAGTTTTTGTTGTTTTATTTTTATCCTCGTTGGGGGTTTCAGCAATGCCTGAATGCGTTATGCTTATAATAGTCCGCCGTAGAGCTACCTACCTTATCGCAGTTGTGTTGGCTAAATATGTATTTAATTTTTTCGATTTTTGAAAATTGGCAACTTCAATTTGGATAAACCCATCGGGTTTCACTGGATTGGAGCAATGTCATTTAAGTCTTTGACTCAAACACAAGCCACCGAGATGGGATTAGAACCCACAACCTTGTGTGAACAAGGATATGTGCGGCAGTCAATTAATATACGGACGACCAAAAGCAAAGCGTCCACATAACTTGCTGTTGACAAACAAAAAATGTGGTTTTTGTCGACAATAGCAAAATTACACAGTTAATGTATGTTGGTATCCCAGTATACGATTGCATCATAAGCGCCAAATTAAAGCAATTTTTAGGTGTTCAATCAAACGAAAATACGCTCTTCGAATTTCATCCCAATACTATTTACGGGGTACAGCAGGAATATTTGGTCAAAACTTGTATAGACGACGCTTCGAACAGTTTCTTGTACGACAGACTCTATACATCAGCTGGAAGCTCTGATCCGTACAAATACACTGTTATATACACGACAGGTAAATGAAATCAGTGTTCATCCTTGACGCTAATAAACTTCTGCGTTTTGACCTGCTGACAAACCTTGCTTTGGAACTGAGTGACGTAACACGGCTTAATTTACGATACGCAACGCCAGGCGAAAAAATTTTTTGGCTAAAATAAAAATTTAATAAAATTCTATGAAACTTTAATTTTCGGTCAGAGTTGAAAAATTTGTCAAAACAAAGTCACCAGGAAACACTAACCGTACCTTAATTATGACTTTACTAAGAAGCACAACATCAAATAAATCTTTGTCACGAAGTCCTTAAGAAATGCCGCCGATAAAGTACAAGTACCAAATAGTTTTCATGAATTTTACATAATTTTCCATTTCATTTCAGGTCCCGGGCCAATAGGCAACAGCAGTGGTAACATATTGATTGAAAGTTTGAACCCAACTGATCCAAATGCAACACGTATTGTTGTCAACTTACCGCATATCCAGATGGCTTGTCAGTACTCTATCAACATTACGGCCAGAAACGGTGTGTTGTTGGATACTTTGCAGCTGAGCGAATCAGATATTGACAGCTCTGATTTACTACAGGTGAGGTTTGTTGTAAAAGCACGTTATTTTTAAATTATTGGTAGCCTGTTTTTTACCGTAATTTGATATTTTATCAAACAAATTNATTGACAGCTCTGATTTACTACAGGTGAGGTTTGTTGTAAAAGCACGTTATTTTTAAATTATTGGTAGCCTGTTTTTTACCGTAATTTGATATTTTATCAAACAAATTTTGTAGGTTGCATCGGCCGCCAGTCTGCCTTTCAATCACTACTACAACCTTGTCTTGCTAGTTACAACGCGGCTTGCTAATGGAAGTAAATCAGTTAGCCCAATATCTGTCTTCCCCTTTACGCTGCAAGGTAAATCTAACAGCACTGTTAAAACAAAACTGAAATAGTTCAAAGACTACAGCTAAATGAATAACAATTTCTTGCTTCTATTTTCGCCTTTTCAAAAAAACGATCAATTTTTTTTGTCGCCTTTACTTTGTTAATTTTTGTCTTATTGACGAGCTTAAAACCGCTGTCTTAGTCAAATGAAAACCCACCAGGAGGTTTGCAAACATTATTTTGGCGACTTTCCCAAATAAAACAATTTCTTTGACAGCTGAAGCTGTTTCAATGAGTTCCACTACAGAAAGCAATTTTGTACAAACTGCAATGGATTCTACCTCTTATATCAAGGGGAATTCTACACGTCAATCGACAACAACACCCTTTGTCTCTACAACTACACACAGCAATGATTCAATGACAACCATGCAAGACCAAACATTGACAGTTACACAAGCAGCAGCTCACGCATTTCCTCTGTACGTTATATGGATTGTGATTGGAGTATTGGCGTTAGCAGTGCTCTGTGCAATAATATCATACATGGTCATCCGATCAAACCGAAAATTGAAAGCCGGTGGTGACATAAACAGATCGTATGTGGTTACGAGTGTGTAACGTCATGAAATATTTTAACGCCAATGATTTGCATATTTTTTTTAACTAATTTGTAGTTAAACCTTTACTTAGCAGTTGAACGTTGCATTTGAAAGATTTCACGCGACGAAATATTTTTGTCCCAATACATGTATGCTGTTTTCAAATAACCTTTCCAATCATTCCTGGTTTACTTTGTGTTCTTGTTCAAAGAAGCCCACAATGCAATCGGGTATTACTGTACATTTGACAAAGACGAAAAACCCGAAAAGACTGCAAACGTTTTTTTTAAAAGGAGTCATCATAGACAACCCGAACACGTTACAATATTTAGGGCGGCTCATCAAGAAATCTACCAGCCAATTATTACAAACGGCTGAAAATAGGCCAACTAAAATGTGGACTTCTAAAAAACAAAATTTGGATGAGAGTTTTGTAAAATTATTTAAGTGTTTTTGTGGCAATATTGACATGACGAAAACTAACAGTATGAGATTTTTCCAAATCGGATACAGACCAACACCATTGACACAACGAAAACATAAAATCTTAAGCAATCAGTGATCCAAAAGAATTGGGTTCAACTATTTTAA
>QXVZ01007042.1:0-36901 GCA_008931825.1 Phallusia fumigata
ATAGTGTATATAGAATGTCTATATATGGTAAGCCACCCTTCTAGTTTTATTTTCAACATTTCCCTTGTTTTCAATCACGCCAGTACACAATGCACTTTGTTCTGTCAACGAATGTTTAACATCCTGTTTTTACATTGTTTTGTAGAAGTTATATTGCGACGGAGATATTTTCAACATTTCAAAGTTAAGTTTTTATTTCTACATAGCAAAACTGAGTATCTATGTGGTTTAGAGTGCACCCTTGACCGTTGTTTTTTGCTTGCATTACTTTGTTCTTAAATTTTTGATACCTGTAGATAATTAACATCAATTCGTTTTTCACGTTGCTCATTGTTTTAGAACCTTAGACCAGCATCATTTAAGGAAGCCCGTTTCTGGTCGTGGATTGAATTACTGATTTTCATCAGCTCAATGCATCTGGTAATTAACTGTAGTCAAGCACATTACCGGTTTAAAACTGTGTAGGAAACAATTTGTTAAACTATATTTTGTTGGTGGAGGGTAATCAGGGTGCACACTGTTTAGCCTTCGCAGTATAATTTTGAGATATTAAATTATAATGATACAAAAATGAATTTGCATGTTTTGTCTCTGGTATGTTTTTGTTTCAGAAACTGAGTCTTACTGCCGTGGAGGGAAAATCTGAATTTGGAAGGAGACCATGTTCTATAAAATTGCTGGAATGCAAACGGTTTAATGCTTAACAGGTAATTAACTATAGTCCAGTACATTGCCATTTTAAACTTGCAAGATCGATTACTAAATGTGTATTTAAAGATAAATTTAGTACTTATTGGGTGTTGGGGTGTTAATGTATGTTTATTGAATTGTGTATTGTGAGTATTGCGATAATTTGCGAGTGTATTGGATTGAATTTTACATTTCTGTCTCTGATATGTTTTAGTTTCAGGAACTTACTGCTGTCAAGGGAAAATTTGAGTTTGGAAGAAGACCATCTGGTTGTAGGGTCGTTGTGATCGCCAACTTCAAACGATTTTATGCTGAACAGGTAAACAACTATGTTCAAGTACATTAGCCTTCCTGAAAGAAAAACATGTACTGTTTTCACTCTGTTTGTTTTTCGTTTTTTTTTTCTTATTTTATGTTGCTATGCAGCTTGTTCATGCGATTTTGCCATGAACTGTTTAATGAAGTTGGATGACACTTTCACTGCTGGAAGATATGACCCTGTAGCTGTGCCTACCATTTGATCCATAGCCCCAGTGATTACACAGCCGAGCCGAAACGATTTACATGCTTGCAAACACCACAAAGGAAGGTTTCTGTGGTGATAGGGTAACTTAAGTGAAAATGAAGTTTGGTTGCATATGTAATAAACCAGTTGTCCTGGTGGAATGAAACTGTAGTAGATTCAAGTTGATTAACATAGGGCCCTAGTGGTTATAGTTTGTGTAACATGCCATTGTGGTGTATTTATTTCTTTGTTTGACGCCACAGTCTAGAAGTTACCCCTCTAGCCCTCTAAAATGGGTCAATGATGTTACAGAATGACAAGGGAATTATGGACCTACTTCAATTGAATGTTTAACAAGCTTTTTCTTTGCATTGTTTAGTGGAAATAGTTTGTTGTCGAGTAAAAGGAAATTGAAGTAACTGACATTCTAGGGGTTTATTTTAAGGTGGAATTGAATATTTTAAGGTGGAATAGTGCACACTTGACTGCCCCTGTATTTTTGTTGATTGGGAGCGATTCATTTTTCACGTTGCTCATTTTTTCAGAGTGTAGACATAGGCTGAATCTCAACTTCGACAGCTTAATGCTTAAGGTAATTAACTACAGCCAACCACATTACCATGTAACACTTTAATGAGGAATAACTTGTTAAACAATATTTGATTGGTGAAAGCTAACCAGGGTGCACACTGTTTAGCCTTCGCAGTATAAATTTGCGATATAATTTGCAAGTGTAAATAATTGAATTTTCCATTTCTGTCTCTGTCTGTTCTGTTTTGTTTAAGGAACTTTTTTTACCGCTGTCGAGGGAAAACTTGAACTTGAAAGAAGCCGATTTCTGGTTGTTGGATGGATGGGATCGCCAACTTCCAATGATTTGATGCTGAACAGGTAAATAACTATAGTCAAGTACACTTCCTTCCTAAAAAAGGACACGTTCTGGCACGTACTGTTTGAAATTGAGTAACAGGGTGGTTTAGAATGCGCGCTTGACTCCCCCTGTTGTTTGGTTGTTTTGGCACAGATTTATTATTTACGTACGTTGTTTATTTATTTTATTTTCGTTTACAGGAGCCTGTTTCTGGTCGTAGACTGAATCTCTGACTTCAACAGCTTAATGCTTCAGGTAATTAACTTAAGGCGGCTTGACCGCCCCTATATTCTTATTTTATTGTTTGGTCCATGAAAATTGATGTCTAGTGTAATTAACAACGATTTTGATGCAGCTTTGTTTTTTAAACATGGTTTTGAAAGATCAAACGAATTGCATCGTATTGCAAGAATTAAACCTGTGGTAGCAAAAGCAGTGGAGGAATTCGGTTGATATGCATCATCGTGTTAAGAAGCATCACGTGTTGAATGTAAGTAAAGAAACATCCAGGCATGCTTCGAAACTTTTGACATTTTGGGGCATTTCAGGCTATTGTTTCGCGGGCTTCAAGTTGTAGTTGCGCAGTGGTGACCTCAATATGTTTGCTATAATGCGATGTAGAAGACAGTGCGTCACACCTACTTTGTTTACTCGTTTTCATTATTAATCCTGCTAGTTCTTTGCCGTAGTACTATTGTATAGGTCGTGAACATATCCCAGCACGCAGACGGTGATTAACATATTTTACGACAGGCGCAACCCAGCGGTTGATATTGTACCACCTTCATTTACGAAAATTGCGCTTTAATTGCATAGTGGTAACCGAAATGCGTTTACTATATCACTCTGCAAAAACGTGTTGGAAATGTTGTTTAGTTTCAGAAACGTTAGGCCAGCATCGTTAATTACAGTCAAGCACATTTCCTGTTTAAACCTAAGGAACAACTTGACAAACAATATTTAGTGGTGATGAAGCGGGATGCAGACTGTTTTTCCAATACTCTATAACTTTGTGACGTTCAATTAAAATTGTTTAGAGATGAATTTGCATACTTTGTCTCTGGTCTTATCGCCGCCGAGGAAAAACTAAATTTAGAAGCAGACCATTTCTGGTTGTTGGTTTACTGGGATCGCCAACTTCACTCCAAACGGCATAAACTATATTCAAGTACAATGCCAATTCAAACTTGCAGGTTTAATTTTAAAATGCTTGCCTAACGCTGAAACTAGTATTAAAATTTTAATTGTGAAAACTAACCAGGGTGCACACTGTTTAGCCTTTGCAGTATAATTTTGCGATATAATTTGCAAGTGTAATTAATTGAATTTGCCATTTCTGTCCTTGGTATGTTTTTGTTTAAGGAACTTCTTGCCGCTGTCGTGTAAAAATCTGGATTTAGAAGGAGACCTTGCTGGTGGGTGGGCAGCTGGGATCGCCAACTTCAAACGATTTAATGCCGAACAGGTAAATAACTATGTTCAATTACTCTGTAGTTTGTTCTTGCAATTTTGCAATGAACTGATTAATAAAGTTCGACGAAGCTCTTATAGCTGTGGTTACGCCGCTAGCCCTAAAAGATTTCATACTTTCAAAAGATTTGCATACTTGCGAACACCACAAATTAAAGGTTTCTGTGGTGATAGGGCTACTAAGGTAGGGCTATTTTAAGATTGGACCATTGTTGTGTAATGATTGCTGTATTTTACTTCATAGCCTCAGCGGTTACCCCACTAACCCTAAAATGGGTCAAATTATTAAACAATGTCCGACCTAGGTAAAATTGAGACAGTTTGTACAACATGCTATAGTGGTGGAATAATGGCTGTGTTTAGTCATAGAATTACAGCAATTACCCTGCTAGCCTCCCTGCACTGATTGCTTCTTTAACCGTAAAGGCGGGCGTGAATTGGAAACAATATATTGTAGGGTCTACATTTGCGATTTGTTTCTAACGTTGCTCATTTCTTTCAGAACATTAGCATCGACTTTAGAACGTTAGACCAGCATCGTTTAAAGGAGCCCGTTTCTGATCGTTGATTGAATCACTGAATTCAGCAGTTAAATGCACAAGGTACAGTTGTATATATCGTGAATGCAACACCTCCTAGCATGTGATTAACATATTTTTTTGAAACGTTGAGTTACCATAGCTCCGCTTCTATTTACAGTAGTTCTCTGCGGTGCAGTAGCACGTAAGCTTACATTTGCTCTGACATGAGGCAAAACGTTGTTAAATTTATAGCGCATTACTAAAACCGCGTTGAAGTTTCAGAACGTTAGACCAGCATCGTTAAATACAGTCAAGCACATTTNAGCAAAAGTCTTGCTTTATTCCTCTCTTTACTTCAACAAAAACTGCAACAAACGGTCTTAGTTGATTTTAACCAATGTAACGAATTCTAAAAAGTTGTTTTTGTCTTATAGGAGGGAACCTTAAAACTGATGCAGCATCTTACTGGCGCAGCGGTAAGCGATATTTTTATCCCATATAGCCGTATTGTGTGCGCACCCATATTCAATATTTCACTTCTCACGCATCGCCAGTGTTTCAAGTGCTATTTTCCTGATTCGTTGTTTCTCTGCTCACGCGATATTAGAGAAGCCAAGCGGACTGGCGCGTCATAATCATGACGTCAGTCCTCGTCATTGACCTTTGCAAAAGCCAAATGTCCCGTTTTAGCGAGACGTTATGCTACTGTATTTAAGACGCAGAGGTTTACGTTTTTCCCTGTTTAAGCTTTCTTGGGTTCCTTTGAATGACAGTCAAATTGGTTTACGACTAAAAGTATATTTAAGGGCTTATTTGCCGGGTACTGGGGGTTTTTATGCGCGCAAAAAGGTGTTTGGCAATTTTAAGGATGATTTTAGGGACACAAAAATCGGAAAAAACATCGACACGGTTAGAAATGTGTTTTATTCGTTCAGTCGCTGCAATACCTAAACTTCGCCTTTAGACTAAATTAATCATCTACTTTGCTTGGATGTCGAGTGAATACAAAGTAGACCAATTATGTTGCACTATATCTTTGTATACACCTGTGAAGCCTTTTTCAAAAGAATATTAACTTTGAAACTAAATTACGTCATTGCTCGAAAATGCGTTTTTGGGTCGACACCCATTGACCTTGACGCCATCCTGGCGCCGCCCAGTTTGAGCATAAACAAACAATTCTGTCATTTCAAACTGTCGTGTTACGTCATACAGCTACATGTGACGTCACAAATGGAGGTGGCGCCCCAACAGCATTCTTACATGCTGGGACGGAATGCTGCCAACGTGAAGTATATCATGCAACGGACCGGTGCACAGGTAACTTTTTAGTTTTTAACCATTTGCCAAGTTGTAAACCTCACCAACCTTCATGAACCCGTATATTGGCTCTTAGGTAAGGCTGAGTGGGCTAAAAGCGACAACTTAGTTAAATTGCAGATTTTCTGACCCCGCAAAGACAATTTTAAAACATTTATTTGCATGAAAATCCACGAATGTTTTTGCTATATTTTTTATCAGTAACCATCATCACATATTTTAGCACTAATTGAAAAACAGAGTGGCCGAAACAGAACATGGCTTAATCGTAGCTTTTAGNGGGGGTTTTTATGCGCGCAAAAAGGTGTTTGGCAATTTTAAGGATGATTTTAGGGACACAAAAATCGGAAAAAACATCGACACGGTTAGAAATGTGTTTTATTCGTTCAGTCGCTGCAATACCTAAACTTCGCCTTTAGACTAAATTAATCATCTACTTTGCTTGGATGTCGAGTGAATACAAAGTAGACCAATTATGTTGCACTATATCTTTGTATACACCTGTGAAGCCTTTTTCAAAAGAATATTAACTTTGAAACTAAATTACGTCATTGCTCGAAAATGCGTTTTTGGGTCGACACCCATTGACCTTGACGCCATCCTGGCGCCGCCCAGTTTGAGCATAAACAAACAATTCTGTCATTTCAAACTGTCGTGTTACGTCATACAGCTACATGTGACGTCACAAATGGAGGTGGCGCCCCAACAGCATTCTTACATGCTGGGACGGAATGCTGCCAACGTGAAGTATATCATGCAACGGACCGGTGCACAGGTAACTTTTTAGTTTTTAACCATTTGCCAAGTTGTAAACCTCACCAACCTTCATGAACCCGTATATTGGCTCTTAGGTAAGGCTGAGTGGGCTAAAAGCGACAACTTAGTTAAATTGCAGATTTTCTGACCCCGCAAAGACAATTTTAAAACATTTATTTGCATGAAAATCCACGAATGTTTTTGCTATATTTTTTATCAGTAACCATCATCACATATTTTAGCACTAATTGAAAAACAGAGTGGCCGAAACAGAACATGGCTTAATCGTAGCTTTTAGATCCAGAAAAGCTTTTTAAAAACATTTATTCCACAATGGAAACCCTCGAAGATGCGTTTGCTATCCATTTATCAGTAACCACCATTACTGCGTTCATTTTCGCGACAGCCACCTGTTATGTGTATTTTGTAACATAACCCAGGCTTTTGTCTTCGCTGCAGAATCGGAAACCGGCGTCAGCTTATTGTTTAAACGGTGCAAAGGTGTGTTTTACAGATTGTGACCTAAATTGTTGTGACCTCGCGCGGTTAATGCAGAAATCTTATGTAACTCACACGACGAGATATTATCTTATCCGACATCAGTGAAGCTTGGTTTTGCTGTCTATGAAATCTGCGCTTGCTAAAAGGTGCAGCGAATATTGATAAGTTTTGAAGTTGCCCGAAGTACAATCGAAATAGGCAACTTGTGTTGTACTTCAAGGCCTCCGAGTCTGAAAGTTTGAATGGTAAAGCAATGCTTTCGCGTTTCTGGACTGTCCCTGAAACTTTTGCGCCCAACGGTATGCTGCGCTGTTCCCTTTTCGGTGCAAAATCTGTCTGAAAAAAACAGCCCATAAGTTCGTATGCTCATTGCTAGCTGTTATTTTTGTCATTTAATGAATCAAAGTGTTTTGGCTGATCCTTCAAAGCAAACTGATGAATTAAAGTGTTTGGCTTTAAATTACAAGCCCGATTTATGAATTTTTGCTTGTATTTAAAGGCGTATAAGCTGTGTTGGGATGTAAAATGTTTTTTCTAAACGTTTCAAGACATGGCTAAAGAAGATTAAGTACTTAGGTAGACAATTCACGGTTTTAAAAAGTCTCAATAGGAAGATACAAGGCACTGCTAGTGTGTAAAACTTTTTCTATGTTTCGAAAAACGCTGAAGTCCTGCTTTGACGCACCGTCACATACGATCAAATACAATCTTGTGGTTTCATCAAGAATTCATGAATAGACTTGTTTGCCTTCGCTGGCGCTCCACAATAACATTGACCCGAAACTCTGTCAGTCGAACGTCACTTTACCTACACGTGAGTCACTTTCGCCCTCAATTCCACGCCGTAACGACCCGATTTTTTCCACTTGAACCACACGAAATACGATCTACCTTGTAACACACGTCACCCAGGCATCAACTGATGTTATCTCCGCCACCCTGACACGCCGATTTAATCTAAACCTGAGTGAAACTTTAACTTTGGACTTAGGACATTTTGCTGTTGAATGCAACCTGTGCTCCGTATTGGTCTTATGTGTTTTGGGTGTATAATATGGAAGCACAGGAAACTGCAACAGAGCAAAAGGGTGGAAAGGTTAATATTTTTAACTAACCTTTTGTTCGTCTTACATAACTCTTAATGTGCTTTGTGTGACTTATTCCTAGCAATTCGGCATTGATACGTTTTTGTGAAATAACCAGATAAGTCACATATTAAGGCCGCCAAGCATTAAGCTATTCGTGCGTCTATTATTTGAAGCACCATGGGGATAATTTAATGTTATTTTTTTGTGAACACTTATCGGCGCCGTCTGGTCTACGAATTTTTTCTTTCCCATTTTTTTTCAACCTAATTTGCACGTATGGTTGTAATTGATGTGTTTTGATGCAAAAAATCCGGGCAATGATCACCAGCTACCTGGGTTCCTTTTACCTTTTCAGGATTGCCAGGAATTTGTGTTGATGTAATAGCGGTCTTAAATGCAAATTTACGCATTGGTTTAAAAACGTTCGATTTTTGTTTTAAATTTTTGCACATTGCCATGCGCCTTGTCTTTAGACCACTTTTCTATACCTTTTCAACAGTAATACCTTATAAGTTGTGTTTTTTGCCAAGTGCTTTAACACTTGGTTCGGATTTTAAAATGTGTCTAGAACCTAATCTGTAACTTATGTCAAAAAATAACTGCCAGGGAGCTTGTATGTAGAAAAAACATTGAACATTCGCTGGTAACATCACCAGCGCTCTTTATCAGGAATAATTTTAAAGTTATTAACAGTAATAATTTAAACCCCATTAGATGGTGAAAGTATATTCAGTCGGCCCTTGTGATTCCATCCACATCGCCACGTCATCCCCTGACGTAATTTGTTGACTTAGCATTAAGGCACTTGCCATTGCGTTAGAATCTCAACTTCTGAACACATGGTGGTCGCTATTTGGCATTTTATTCGTTCTAATGCTTGTAAATGTAGAAAATTGTCCTGGGTGAAGACCTTAGCTAAGTGTATGAAAATGATTGCGCAAAGTCCTAGGCTTTACCGAATAACATCGCATTTTTTGTAATATGCTGTGATCGAATTGCAAGCTCAAAGCGCGTGTTTCAATTCTTGCTGCTGCTTACTTTAATATTTTACTCTACAGCAGTTTTACATTCCAGAGCTTCTGTTACAAATTAGTTTACTCGAATTGACACACAACATAAATTAGGGAAGGACTTGTACGCGAACCCACCGTCGAGGGAAAATTGTCCACTCCGTTCAAAACCAGTTCAACTGCGCACAAATTACCTGTCAAGGCATTTAATTACGAACTGTAATTGTATTCAGTTGGATTCCCTTCCAAGTATAATTGACCACCACGAGTCTGCCCTTGACGAGTTTGTCTCAAGTGCCGCTGTGTGCTTGGGCAAGGGAATAACACGTTCATGTGCATATCAGTTCAGAAACCAAACCTCTTGCAAAACATACCCTGCGAACTTATTGCTAAACACAGCTTCCGATGAAATAGTTACGTAGTATTGACTGTCAATACTGGGTTCGCTATCTCATGCTTGTAAATGCATCTTAACATACAAGATCGGCAGGATTTCGGAGACATACGGTCCTTGGCAATAGCGGTTCTAAAAGATTTAAACCTCAAACCTGACAAAAAATACATTTTTGTAACAGATCAAGTTTCCTGACCCTAACGCTCTTCCAAAGAAAAGCACGATATTCGTCAGCGGACCCGTGGAGTCAGTTGTTATGGCGAGACAGCGTCTGATGGTGAGTTTCACTAATTGTGGCTTAATAACGGTTTCTAGATTTGGAAAAACAATTATTTGTTTCTTGCCTTTTAAAAATAGTTAATTGGAAAAATTGCTGTAAATTGCTAAAACACTTAGTCATGAAAGAAGTAATTCTTTTTTGTACAAATTACTACCTGATCTTTGTAATACATTCAATATGAAGCCTTAACAATGTTAAAATACAGGGTTGTCTCCCATTGGTTCTGATGTTCGATATGAAGCAAGACGAGTCTCAGAGCGCTTCGGACGAAGCAGCAAAGAACAGCCAGCTCATGGAATCCCTGGATGTTTTCATAAGCATCAAACTGAAGCCGAAACAACCAAGCAAGGTGAGATTCGATCGAGTGGCCCGCCTGATTAGCTGGCTCATTTCACCACGAGTTTTCACCTTGATGTTATGATCACAAAAGCATGTGTGCATAATTATCAAGTTATATGCGGTTCAATTTTGCTGTGGGCTTTTTTTTGCAGATTTCGATTCTCTGCAGTAATGGTTGCAACCATGCAAATAATGGTAAAAGTTGCTGTATTTTTTGGCTTAAATTAACTGTCGTAACACAACTTTTGGATTGGAAATACTAAAATATGTTGCGAAAAGCTTAATGACTGGGTACAGCATATTTTGTTACTTGAACCTCTAAGGTCTAAACTATTATGGGAGTATTTCAAAACCGATCTCAGACATACTTTGCACAACTTGATTTTAACATAGATACGGCTTAAAATAATGACAGGTTAGGGTTTAAACTTCTTCTTGCCTCCTTGCCAATACCAATTAATGGTTAACAACAGCAATAGTTAAAACAAGTAGAACGTTCTATGTTCCCCGTTTAAGTCTGTTGAAAAATAACTTTAATATGTTTACGTCGAAAGCCGTCACAATTTACACATAAAAATGCTATTATTAGGGATAATTGTAGAGACTCAAACGTCTGGGATCCAAAGGCACTTTTTCCCACCCCAATATGCCCCCTTTACCCTAAATCACCCCCAATCGCATGAAAACATTTTCCATTAGAAACAATTTTGGCATTCATCGCAGCGTTAGGCGCTCTTACTGTCACACTCCGGTGACCACGCACAAATGGCCGGGGACGAGCTATCTCGTCAAATTATTGCTTTTCCACCCCATGCTTAAGTTCAATTATCCATCTCCGTCGTGGTTTGTTTGACGCCAAAACGTGCCCAATGCCACCGTTTGTTGTCCCATTGTGCCCCCGATGAATGATTTGACCTTGGGTTGACATTCAGAGCTGGGTGTGCGAAAAATTGACGTATTTCCCACTTTTTGTCGCTCCTATGTCACGGGAAAGTACGTTAGAAATGGGAGTGTGCTGATGTTAACAAAGCTAATTTTTACAGCAAAGTAATTTTTTAAAAAATCTTCCTTTAATTCTTTGTGAGTATTGTGACCATGAAACAGATAACACGGAAATGTTCAATAACTTAATAACGTACTGTGGCTCTAAATGGACATGGGAGTATGCTGATGTTAAAAGGCTAATTTCTTCAGCAAAGAAATATAGAACAAAACTCCTTTTGTAATTTTTGTAAATATGGTTACCATGAAACACATATCCAACGGATATAATCAATAAGTTTATGACGTACAATGGCTCTAATCGCCGTTTAATGTGTGGTTAAGGAGTAGAGGCGGATGTCGAAATCTTTACAGCACATAAAACCGGTCTGTCGACCAGCTAGCCGGATTATTCTGACAGTTTTGCCGCAAGTGAGATGTCAAAATAGCCACTGTGGTTAAAATGACTTGTGAAAGTTATTTGTAGTTCCATGAAGAACGCTAAGGTGATTCACTGTTTAAATCCCTGAATCCCAGTGTACAGCTTTTTTCGTTTTGAGAACAAAAATACTTTTTGCTTCTCAATCGATATTGTAAACCAACGATAAAATTCATCACGTAATAAATTTATGCGGTATTTATGACAGTGACGTAAAAAACCGTTGTTAAAATTCTGTAAAAATGCTGACTATTTAAACGCCTGAACCGAATGTACGGCCTTTTTCTCTCGCTGTTTTTNTGTATACCGGGTTTAGTTCACTACTTACAACTTTGCGTTCACTTGCATTCAGGCTACGGTTGCGGCTATACACGCCCAACAACAACACAACATGATCATGCAGCTCAACGCAGCAGCACTCGCTTCAGCCAATGCGAGCAGAGCAAGCAGTATCGCGGGTTCTCCACCTTCGTCGCAACAGAAGGTCGACCAACAAGAAGAACAAGAACCGTCATTGCTGCAGGTAACATTGGCGGTTTCGAGGATGTTTACCATGTTTTCTGGGTTTTGTGTTTGATTCGGAAAATATAGATATATGACGAAATTAAACATGTCATTGTATTCCGTTTTTACTGGGCTATCATCTCTCAGCAATATCTGTTCCAGCGCCCCATCAATGATTGGCGCATGATGTTTCCCATTATTCTGGGTTTTGTGCTTGATTCGGAAAATGTAGTTTGGAGCTACAAGTACCCTTGTTTCGCAACAATACATTTTAAATGATTGAAGGGATCAAATTCGTCGTTAATGCAGTTCGCCTATCGAGCTGCTGTTATTGCTCGCTTGACAGCATGCAAGTAAATATTTTACCAAGTTACTTATAATGGTGGTTTTAAAATATATATGACAAAGTTTGCCTTGTTGTTCTATTCCATTTTAACCGCCCAATTTTTCCCTCACCGCCCCCTACCCCCAAACCACCCATATCTGCTTCAGCGCCCCCTTAATAAAGGCCAACGCCCAGGGCGGCGCTGGCCCCCACGTTGGGGAACCGCTGGTGTAACCTAATTAAGATTAACAAAAAGCCCACAAGTGAAAACGGCTTTTTCACCCATACATTTTTTAAATACTCAAACAGGTGACAAAACACTTCATCGAGAGCAACGCACGTGTAGCACGACAACAACAACATCAGGACAATAGCACAGAGGGTTGGGAGGGCAGCAGCCCCCCCTCGAGCGCCAAGCTCTACAGTGGCAACCAAGAGGAGACGAGGATCCCCAGTGACGTACTCAACATCCAACGTCACGTGATGAAGGTCCAGAGCCAGCAGCGAAACTCGGGGAATGTGTCAGCTGGTAGTTCGTTTAACAAGGGGAATACGGGCAAGGGATTGCCGCATCGCCATAGTATGGGCACACTGCCGCTGAATAAGAGGGATGAGGCTATGGTAAGTGTGGGTGTGACAAGGGTTGGTCAAATTTAGTTGGCTGCTACTGGTTTGTGGTATCTCTTCTGAGGTCAGTAACAGAGTTTTCAAGAACGAAAATATAGCGACTGGTTTGTGTGACGTCATATCACCTCGAATTTAAGCGTTAACATGAAATATTCGGTGTTTCCAGTTTGTCAAATGCGTGTAGTTTACAAGATATTTGCGTTTCGCAACAAACAGTTTGTAGTTTCCCAAGTCGGAAATTCCCTTGTCGCTCACGGCGTTAAACCATTCGAATCTTAATCCCCTCACACGAAAAAACACACAAATGCAACGTGTGTAAAGTACCCTGCGTGTACCAATATAACCGTCTTAATCCACGACAGCATATACAAAAACATTGTGATTCACTTTTTAAATAGCTTGCGTTGGTACAATGCCAGTTGACACAGTGTTTCTCAAAACTTAATCCCATTTGTCGCTTTTGAAAAAGTTGATTGGACTTTCGACGCACCAGCGATAAGAATTTACTAAAGACGCTTTTAAAAAAAGTTTTTTTTGTTTAATACAAAAACATTTGAGCTACGAAACGAAATGTTTGTGCGACGCCCCTTGGAAAATAAAAATGACGCACAATTATAGAACCACGGAGTTAACGCATGACTGTTCAAAAATTGCACTTGTATTTAGACCTGAAATGCGAGAGCTATTTTGTTCGCCTTATACTGAAATTCTGATTTCTGCGTTGATTTTGCAGCCACAGGGCCAAAGACACTCGCTTGCCGAAGGTATGGAGATTGTGAACAAGGTTTATCTTCAAATGCCAAATGGATCACGAAGTAAGTAGCGCACACATTGTCTGGTTTTCAAACTATGTGGGTTTACAAGGGGCAAAGGCAAACAGTCTGCATATGCCCAGCTTATCGAATATCAACGTTTTTTTAATTTTATTACTAATCATGTCAATGATGTATCAGGTTTTTTAATTTTATTACTATTTATCAACATCGAATGTGTGGAATTCGACAAAACTTAAGAGAACTTGGTGAACCGCGAAGCGTTTTTAAATTAACTTGTGGGCGATGGAGCAAAAATTTTGATGTTCATGTATACAGACAGCTACCGCATCATGCATAACTTCAAGTTTTCATATTCGTTACCCATACCCCCGTGTGGTTACTTGTGTGCGTACAGCGTATCTGGACCCTTAACACATTTCAATGTAGTATCAAATATCAACGCTGGTTTTGAATGGTGTTACTTTATTGTGTGTTTTGCAGGAGTTCCAATGAGCACTCCACCAGGAAGCGATCGGAATTCCCCCATGTCAGCTCTGTCCGAGAGAATGAGTGACGTCAGAGTACCGTCGCCGGACGGAGGTAAGGTCCAGGATTGTAGTTTTGATGCCTTTGTTAACTTTTTTCTCAAAAAATCTGTGCGTATTTTTGTAAGGTCAGTTAAACTCTCTTATTGGTTTTCAAAAACTGCTCAAAAATTACCAATACTGCTTTTCATAACTTCATCTTTCATAGCTTCTAAGGCTCATTTTCCTATGACCTTTTTTGAGAACTTGTCATAACACTTCAGGGTTGCACCCAAGATAGACGATGTACATAAAAATGCGTAAAATTATAACCGCGGAGAGCACTGATGGCGCAGCGTCTGGTGTTTCGAAAAACAAACGTTTGTTTCGTTTTTAAATGAAGTTTCACTATAACGTTTTGCATTGATGACGACAACAGCGACTCTCAGACAGTTATGTTTTTAATTTATTCGATCTATCGTTCCAGGTTCAAAAGTGCTTCCTATGCATTTAAGTCCATCGTCATCCGCGTCATCAGCCGACCTTCACGTCGCATTTCGTCATTTGAACTCACCCAATCGAGGAGCCTATTTGCATCCTGACCGCGCCAAGGAGCGTGTTCCTGTGTCGGACGGAGTCAAGTATTTAAAGTAAGACTACACAGCGTGTAAAGTATGAAGAATTGTAATAGCAAGTGTAAATTTATGCTTCTTATTAATTGAAATATGTATTATGTATTCACTACATGCAAGCGTTCTAGCAGTTGTGTATTCAGTTAGCTGTTAAATGTGCTGTAACTTTTTCCAAAAGCTGTTAAAAGCAACCGGTATGTTTCGAGTTTTTTGTTAATATTTCGGGATAACCTCAGAATGCTGTTTGATTTTAATCTTTGTAAACATACGCTCGCTAGTTACAGAACATTTTTGCTCATGTAAGCGTCGGTCTTAAAGTACATGATTACTGATAGAGTGTCGACACAGTAATAATAAGGCGTTCAGTACTTTTAATTAAACACAAAGAATTACACTCTTTTCTACATGTGTCAAATGTAGACTGCAGCTCCGTATTAATCGCCCCGTTTTTTTAAACTATCGTTATTATTAATCCACTCACTAAAATGTGTAAGAAATGTGTATATTTCACCGTCGGCGTCTTGTTAAAATCTCGTTCAAACAAAACATGACTTTTTCATCGTTTTATTGTTACCCGTCTCCTCGTTTCTAAAGACCAAAGCTCGTATTTGTAATCTTTGCAAACATACGCCTAGCTTTACAAACAAGATTTACTAATGAAATGTCAACTATGGTTATTAAACAGTCACCATCACTTCTAAACAAGTCACATGCAAGAATACAGATTTTTTATTCTGTTTAACTTCTAATTGTTTTGATGTTTTGCAGTCAACCGGAGTCAAACAGCGATGCGGAACTCCGCGAGTTGAGCGAGTATTACAACCAGCAAGATCCGAGTAGAGCGCCACCGCCTGGATTTGAGAACTTTCCCATGTCTACTCACTCGCCACTGGTAAAATCTAATTGGGTCGATTCTTTAAAGCTATAATGCCTAAAAAAATAGACCTTTTGAAGGGCACAGTTAGTTGTGATAAATATTGGCCTGTTGGTTGTTTTTTTTTAACTTTTACTAAATAGGTCAGCAGTTACTAAAAATGATGCACACATGCTGACAACAGCGATTGTTGAAACTGTTGTTTGCAATAGAATGTATTCACTACATACAAACTCTCTAGCAGTTTCAATTTTTTGTTAAGCTACTCTTAAGTCTGTATCCTATGTTTCAAAGTTAAAACCTGTGTTTGCAGCCAGTCACAAAATCAGTTGAAGTCCTTTATGCAGGTGTGGCAATTACAAAATATCACCAAATAAATAGGGTCCTCATCAATAATTACCGGTTAAGAATACACAACCTGTCATACCGCCTCAAAACATGAAGCTTCAAGCCGTTACACTACAATAAAACAACTTCTGTCCATAGACGGAGAGCGAATATGAGAATTGGAGGCAGAAGGCTTACCAGGCAATGAGAAATCAACCAGTTGCATCTGAAGTTCGGACTCCGACTGCGACATGGGCAGGACTTTATTTCTCGAGGTCAATGCCGGATCGTGAGATGAAAAAGCTGATGGAAAAGGACAAGTATAGACAACAGCTTGCTACTACCTATGAGGTAGGTGTCACTAGGTGGCGTTGTTTGCATGCTTCAAGTTTAGGCCCAGGATGTGTTTCCCTGGGGCTGTACTAAAAGAGTAGAATTGAAAAATGGGACAAAATAGTTAAAAATGCTGTCATAGTTTTAAATTCGAATTGGTTGTGGCAACTATAAAAACCTCAAGCACAGTAAGGGACAGAATTAAGTAATGCTTGAAAAACAGTAATCCCTTATTTTGCACACATTGGAATTCTGTTGAAAGATATGTTGCAAAATGATATTAAAACTTATTATATCGCATTGTAACACGAAAAACTAAAAAACGTTATTTTCCCATCAGGGCGGTGACGGTGCCCGTTACGAAGAAGGGGAAGCACCTGAGGTGAACCACCTGGCGATGAGCCAGAATGTTGCCGATTCCAGTCGCGGAGGTTCCAGACTTTCCTCGTGGCGTGAACGACAAAATCTCTCGCACAGTCTGCACTCGAAGGTCGGAGATCTCAGCGAGTCGATCCCGAAGAGAAGACAGCATTCAACGTGTAAGTTCAAATCGCATTGAAAAAGTTAAAGCTCATAGAGCAGGGGTGAGGACTATTTTTTAATCGGGACATATAGAAACAAAAAATGTTTTGAAGGACCTGACCAAAATTCTGAATAATATTAATTGTAGTTTTTCACCAAAAACCATTAAATAGCATTGTTTTGATAAGCTGGTAAGAGTATGTTATGGCTGAGCATTGAAAACGTGAGGTTGCTTTACAAAAAATGTCATTCGATAATCAAATTTTCCAAAACAATGGTAAACAAAATGTGAATCTAGTTCTATATTCGCTTAAACGGACCAGCACGAGCCAACAAAACTAGCCGACTTGTCTCTTAATAGAAGTAACAAATGGAAACATTAACTTATAAAACCGCAACATATGCTTGAAAGTGTGCTCTGTCGGATTGAATGTGATTAATTACACACACAGATATACTATCACAATAATACATGGTTGAGTGATGATGTTACCGTTTACCAATCACCATAATGACGCAAAACGTATTTCTAGTGCTCTGCAGACCAGACTATTAAAAATGCAACCAGTTTATCAACGACCTAGCTCAAAAACTAAGTTGCTGATCCTTTTTCCTACAGTCGACCCCTATCCGAATGAGTACTTGAACCGGAATCTCCCTACTCCGCCCCATCCCAACGATGACCCCAGTCCCCCGCCCCAGTATCGGGAGCCCGAAGTCACGGGTAGACCCACAACCGGTGAACCCCCGCTGGGGCGTATGCAGAACCCTGTAATCAAGAACCAGCCGTTGGAAGCAGCCTTGTCTCTGCTCACAGATAATCACTTGGGTGGACCGAATTCTGTTGATCTGCACGAACTGCTAAAGCACCTGAACTTGGAGAAATACAGCGAGGTGTTCGCGAATCAAGAGGTACTGTTGTGTTGTGAAACTGGTTTATGTTATGTGTTTGCCTAAGGCATTGAGGAAGCTTAGTTGAAAGCGTAACTGCCTGAAAGCTTGTATGTGATAAATACATTGTAATGCAAACCTTTCAACAATCGCTGTTGTCATCATCAGGCTTTCTCGGGCATTTATGTTGGTATCTTCAAAAGATAATCTTCAAATCCGTGTCTCGTGTTCGTGAAATAAATTTTTAATTTTACCAGAAAGAATATTCGTAGATTAGGCTTTATTCTAGTCCGTCCGCCAATTATCCCTGTTCGATGCGTGATAGTTACATGATACGTTGTGGGTTGGACTGCGCGAAATATCAGTCGTTTGCCTTGTTCGTGTCAGAAAAAAATGAATCCCAAACCTCTAAATCACTTTCCTGATAGCAGCAAACGCTTTATACAACATGTTGGCGTTAAGTATTGGATGTTTTTTCACGTTTTGGAGGGGAAACGGGGCCCAAAATAATGATTTGTACTGTTTCGCCGCTGCTAGAGTGCATGTTGCTTTTATCTTGGCTTTTAAACCGCTGTGTAGCTTTTTGGTCTAATTTTATCTCAATTCAAATGTGGTTTGGAGGAAAATTTTAAAGGCATATATACAACATGGCAACATCGAAAAACTGTATGTGTGCTTTGAAACATGGGCTGTTATGTGTTGTTCATTAATGATTTCTACTTCTACGTGATAGGTTGATCTACAAACGTTTCTCACACTCAACGAATCCGACCTCACTGAGTTGGGAATTACGGTGTTCGGACCAAGGAAGAAGATTTTGCTTGCCATTGAAGGTGAATTTTTATCATGTTTATTAGGCGTTTTCACTTTCAAAACATATTCAGCCCGGAATTTGCAACTTAAAGTGATCTCCCGCGGAATTAGAACAAAGCGCTAAGTATACTACTATGTTCTTTACTCAAGTTAACAGAGAGTAAAAATTAAAAATATTGCGCGTTTGGCGCCTTTGACCTTCATGGGGCCTTCTCGGGTTGTTTCTAACTGGATTCAGAAGTCCAAAGCTTTTCCCTGATTTAAGGTCCAACACATGAAGTTGCTCTGTTAGTTTCTATCCAATTTAGATCTGCCCTCAAAAGCAGCCAAGACCAAAATGGAAACCTTTTAATATCTGACTGGATTATGATAAAACAGCAAGGCTTACTGTATATTTTAGTTTTCGGGGTTGAAGGGCTTTTTTTCTCCTGACCGTCGGACCTTCTTTAACCGGAATGAGAAACATAACGTTTTTACCCAATTTTTGATATGAATGCCAAGGCCACTGATGCAGGTTTCCAGTTTTGAAACGTGTGGTTTGCAGTGATGTTACCGTATTTTTTAGGTGACAAAGTCAATTACCAAAATCTTTTGTTTTTAATAGAACTAAAGAAAAACCGCAATGTGCTGTACAGCAACGCTCTGAACGCTGCCCCTGGGGCGCCACCCCTCGGCAGAAACCAAACCCTTCACTCGCAGCNTCTCCTAACATGTTAAAAGCCTCACACTTACATATGACCACCTAATGAGGTCTTTATGCACCCAAGGGGTAAAACTGACGTGGAATTGATTATTAGATATAGCCGTAAACCTAAAGGCACTAAGTTCTTCCTCCTTCTCATAACATGTTGAAAGCCTCATAGTCACATAGGTAACCCAAATGGGATCTTTTATGCCGCTAGGGTGCNCGAAATACAGTTTGTTGTAAAGGTACGTCAGACTATTAAATCGTCTTACAAATGGTTTTGTTTCGTGTATATTAAAATGGTTTCGTTGCCAAATGTATTTACCTGGACTTTAGTTTGCTGAATTATAGCCAACTGCGAGTTTCAAGGCAAATTTCGTTTTTGAACACATTAAATTGAAACACATAAAATTGGATAGACATTAAATATCCAAACTATTTATTAGATGTGAAGGTCCGCAATCCGCTGTTAACGCGTAAAAGTTGTTTATAAACCGAAATGCATGATAAAAACGTGAATGGCGGCCAAACGATTTTTGTTTTAACACTTGCTGTTCCTACCCTGCAAAAAAACTCCAGCTTCTGGCAAGCACTGTGGTGCCACAAGCGTTTCGAGCATCAAGTTTTTCAGCGCTTTGCCTCCCGCAACAAATTAACCTGCTGCAACTCACCAATTGCAGCGATAAAGCACGCCATTGGACGGTTGCAGAGCGCTCCTGTGACGTTTCGAAAGCCAGCGTCTTGATTGGTCGAAAAAAAGAAAAAAGAAGCCACGTAGCTTTGGCGAGGCGACGTGTCATTCTTCTTGTGCGGCTCGTGTGGAAGGTAGCGTTTGTGAAGGGGAACGACCGGATGACGACTTACCAGCGGAACTTATTCAGGTAATTTCTTTGTTTATTAATGAATGTTTTCGGTGTCGGTTTAAAAGTAGACTGGGGTGCACACTGGTTTGCTTCTGAACCAATACCGGAATGTTATTTGTTGTTTTGTAAGTTTGTACAACTTTCGAAATACTGTTACTCGTGTGACTTCTGATCAATGGTTTACAACAATCTGCTGATTGCACCCCTGTCGCCTCGACATTTTGGCTGAAAAACATGGTCAAAGAAGAAAAATACTTCGGTGAAATTCCTTACGACAAGGAACTTCACGACAAACAAAGAAAGCGTAAAAAAAATTATCTGGCATTTAATCAAACTTGTGTATCGTTTCCATTACATTTTAGCTCCAACATGCGAAGACAGGGTAACGTGCACTTATCCTGTCTTCGCATGTTGATATATTTGAACATTTTTAAACTAGATTACCTATCGCTTTGATTTCCCGGTACTGCCTCTGCTTTTTTTCGCAGGAAAAGAAACAGAAGCAGAGTTCATATTCGAGTGCGAGAGAACCAAGATGGAACTGACTGTTGCTTAAGACAGGTTTGAATTAAGTTACCCTATTTCCGTTTATCCAGGCGTAAGTACCGTGTTAAATGTTTGTTGGGTAATTTCACAGTTTATAGAAGTCCTAGTTTAGTTAAGAGTGGGTGCAAGGCAGAAACGTTATGTTCTGAATAATTAAAAGTGTCGGCAAACCGAACGTCAAATGTGCGACAAATTTGGGCATGTTATTTTTTCCTGAAACTTTGTTACGTCGGCACTTATGTACGAAGAACTGTAGAATTAATGCACTTATTGTATTTGAATGCTCGGAGAGCCTTATACCTTTTATTCCGGCAGGTTTTTACAACTTGTTTAGTTTGTTTGCAGGTGATTGTCAACAAACCTTCCGAAATGATTGAAACACCAGGCAAGCCATGACGAATCTACACTAGCAGAGCGATGGAGGAATCTGATTGATATGCACCCTCGTGATGAATGACATGCCAAATGAAAAAAGAACAAAATTCCAGGCAGGATAATGTGCTTCGATAAACTTTATTTTTGTCAATCAAACCAGTGCACTATGCATTTTGTTCTGTCGTTAAATGTTTTACAACATTTACATTTTTTACAGGAGTAATATTCTGACGAAAATGGAAACTCATATCTGGTTGAAAGATTGCTTGGAATACCAACCCAAAACACATCAACAGGTAATTGCTACACTACACTTGCAACATTTTTTCAAAAATGTTTTACGATCTGTTTCGATTGATCTGGTTAACCAGGGTGCACACTGTTTAGCCTACGTGATATGATTATTTGCGACATGGTTTGCACTAAGCAACGTATAGGGATGAACTTGCATTTTCTGTCTCTGGTATGTTTGATTTCAGGAACTTTGGATTCACTGCTGTCGGGGAAAATTCGGAACTTTAAAGAGAACCATTTCTGGCCGTAGGATTGCTGGGATCGCCAACGGTTTATTGCTATAACAGGTAATTAACTGCATAATTTCAAAAATATATATTTTACGATAAGTTTTGATCGGTGAAGGCCAACGGAGGCTAACCGGGGTGCACACTGTTTAGCCTACGCGATATGGTTTGCAACAGGCGTTGTCAAAGATAAGTTTGCATTTTTCTGTCTCTGGTATGTTTTTGTTTCAGGCACTTTGTCCTTACCGCTGTCGGAGAAAAATCGAATTTTCGAAGAAGACTATTTCTGACTGTGGGTTTGGTGGCATAGTCAACTGCCAATAGGTTTAATGGTCAACAGGTAATTGACTACAGTCAAGTTCATCACTGGTTGAAGCACATGAGCACAAGATTGCGCTTGTTATTTTTTTGTTAATTTAAAATAAATCGACATGGAACTCATAACAAACTACTTATGTTTCAGATTTTCGTCAAAATCCGTTTCGTCCAATCCGTTTCAAAATCCGAGTCCTCCGAGATTCTTAATGCTGAATGTAAGTGGAATATTACTTGATACAAAAAACTGAAGGTAAACCAGTATTGTTCACGCAGGTTAAACCCACCTGATTTGCTGACAACCGCGGCCCTTTAGTTTTAATAATACGCAGTTTGTTGTATGGAACATAAAACATGAATTAAATGATCTTAAAATTTACTTAAAATTTAAACGTGACACTCTAGGTCAAGGTCACTACTTTTTGTTGGGCGGAGTTTCGTGAACACTTCGCTGTTGCTGATACGAATAGCGAGTCTCTTTGCATAATGATCAGAATATTACCGAAGTATGAGCAAAATCGAATTTACGATGGTGATAAACCGTAGGTCAGCAACCAAGGCGTCAACATAAACTAGCAGAAGCCTTACTACAATCGTGACGGGGAACCTTGCATCCTTTACTGTGCTAGGCTTGTACATCGAACTTGAACGGTTTCAATTTTGTTGCAGGTGACTGGTAGGCAATGGGGAATCTGCAGTAGCAAAAGCGATGAAGAAATCTGGTTGCTATCCATTAACGTGATGAGAAGCATTTCATGCGAAATGTAGGTAAACGATTGTCCGCACATGCATATGCGTTTCGACAGATTGACATTTCTTCATTTTACTCCTAGAAATTTGAAGAACCAAGACTCCGGAGAAGATCATTGTTGCTTGTGGGATGCTGGTATCACCGACTCCAAGCGGTTAAACAGGTATTTAACTATCGTTATGTACATTAACGAATTAAGCTGGTAAATGCGGTATTATAACTTTAATTGGTGAAGGCTAACCAGGGTGCACACAGTTTGGCCTTGGCAGTACGTTTTTCTTACATGATTTGCATGTATTTAGTGATGAATTTGCATTTTTCTGTCTTTGGTATGTTTTGTTTTAGGAACTTTGGTCTTACCGCTGTCAAGTAAAAATCGGGACTTGGAAAAGAGGACCGTTTATGGCCCGTTTTTGAAGGAAACATTGTATTCACTCAGTTAGTTTGTTTTTTCTTTTTGCCATGAAATGTTTGATGTATTTTAAACAACACTTGCATTCCGGCGACGTGTTGAAGTAAAGAGTTAAGAATCAGCCTACTCGGATGTTTTAAATGCTGTGTGTGAGTGAACTAACACTTGATGCTAAATGCAAATCAGTTTTGTGCATTTGGTTAAAACCTTCCGTTTTGCTGACAATTACCGACTTACAGTTTGTATAATATGCAGTTTGTTATATGGAACATAGAACATGAATTAAATTATTAACTTAAAATTTCAACGTTACGATGTAGAAGGATAATGCTTTTTTAGCGAAGCTAAGTATCGTGAACACCTCCCTGTTGCTGATAAGAATGTTTTCTTTTGCATAATGTCAATATAAATTAGCATAAGTCGTAAAGTTATCGTTATCTTAAACGCTTTCATAGTATTTAAATGCACCTTTATTTCGCTACGCTCGTACAACGTTTTTATGTTTTTAGTTTAGTTGCGGGTAAAGATAAGCGATGAGGGATCTGCTGTGGCAAAAGCGATGGAGGAGTCTAGTTTATTTCTGAATTTGATTCTTTTCATCAACGTAATAAGAAGCTTCACATGACAAATGTAAGTAAACAACCGTCAAGGCGTTAACATGTGCTTCGATAAACTTCATTTTCTCTGGTGCCAATCAAGCTGATGACCATTTTGTTTTTTTACATTGTTATCTTTGTTGCAGATGTGTTTTTGGAGACGTTTCGGGAATATCCAACGGAATAAAAAGTCTGGACTAACAAAAGCAGTGGATGAATCCGGTTAATATACATCATTCTGATCACATGCTAAATGTAAGTAAACAACCGTCCAGGCATGATCATGTGTTTTGTTAACTTTTATTGTTGGTCCCCGTTAATGACGGTATAACACGTATTCAAATTGGCACACATGATAGATGGGTATCTGAAGTTGTTCACTGTCACTTTTGACCCCAGTTTGACCCATCAATTTACAAACAGGCCCCAAACACGTAAAATTGTAAAAACAGAAATTGCTAAGAGTAAGTCACCCAGGCGATTCCTATTTCGATAGTTGGCACATTTAAACGCATAAGTTTTTGTTGGATTCGGCCATTTTTTGACCCCTAATGTTCATTTTGTGTTTACATGCCCTTCACCTCGGAAATAACGAATATATGCAGAGTGCTTCTCGTTAGTCGTTTGAAATTTTAGCCCGATTGGCTGGGTAGCAACCTTTACAGCCCCAGTCCCTAATACGTGTTTAAACGCTGACTGTTCTGCCGAAAACGCAACGACGCGAGTCGAAACGAATGATTGACTCAGCGGTTGCTTTATTCGACGACTTTTTAACAGGTTAAAAGGCATATTTTCGGGAGGCAAGTCAAGCGTTTCGCTGACTAAAATTATCGGAAAGGTAACTTCATTACGTTTGCTATATCACGCTGTAAAAGATGTGTTACAATAACTCTGCTTCTGTTTGCAGTAGTTCTCTGCAGTCGATTTGTATGTAAACTTAAAGGGAGAAACGTAGTTATTGAATTTATAGCGCGTCACTGAAACTGCTTTGGAAAAGTTTGTTTAAAGTTTGTTGTCCGGTTTGCTGCGGCTCACCAAATGTTACTGTCTAATTCAGTGTTTCTCACCTTTTTTTGCTTACACGACCCAGAAAACGTTTAAAAAATTACTGGTTGTCCACTAGCTTATCCACATGGCAAGCTTCCCACATTAGCTTATTATGACATTGTTTTGAGCTTATGTCGCGTTTTATTCTAGCATGCACTTCAGTGGGAATCTTGCTATTGAAGAGGATCAGTTTCCTAATTCTTCTGATAATTGGGATCCTAACATTTTTCATTTATCTCTGTGACCCTTTAGTGGTCCATGGCCCACTGGTTGAGAAACACTGGTTTTAGTCATGCTTTTAGTATGGTATTAGAAATGAATTTGTTTAGATTCAGACAGCTATCTTTAAGTTTTGTTTAATTGTTTGGTTATAAATCTTAAACTGATCCTGGCGTATTAACACAACTACCAATGTGTGTGGGGACCCATACGTTTGTGTTTGTATAAACCATAGTGTTATCAATTGCCAAAGAACTCAATGACCCAATGTAATTGGGCAATGAATATATATTTAATGTGATTAAAGGAAATGGTTTGTTGTTAGAAATATAGTTTGTATTTGTAATGGCAACATGAAGAACGTCGCATCTAGGTTTTATCGTTCTCAATTAGGACCAGTATACCGTATACCTGTTCTTAAAACTTTCAACATGTTTTTTAACATTTTTTGTATCAGTTTTGTGGCAGCGAGGAATGAATCGAATGCAAACTACATTGTTAGAGTTAAGTTGAGTTGCTAGATTTTTATGTCTACACAGCGAAATTATGTAGCAGGGTAGTTTGGAGTGCACGTATTGAATGCATTATGCTCCGTAAACGATTTGCTATAGCTTTGCTTAATTAACAGCTTGTTGGACATTGACATTTCTGCATTTTTCTATCAGGAATTTAGACAAGCAAGACCCTGCCGAAGATCATTTTGCTTGTAGGATGCTGGGATTGTCGACTCCAAACGGTTGAATGCTTAACAGGAAAATGTCGCATTACAAATTTGATTGGTAAAGGCTAACCAGGGTGCACACTGTTTGGCCGTGATATTATGTTTTTGTGATATGGTGTGCATGTGTTTAGTGATGAATTTGCATTTTGTTTGTCTCTGGTATGTTTTTGTTTCAGGAACTTTGGTCTTAACACTGTCAAGTGGAAATTGGAACCGTTTATGGCTGTAGGATTTCTGGCTTCCAAATGGTCTATTGCTCAACAGGTAATTAACTAGTAGTCAAGTGCACTACTGATTATGAAACCCTTTTCTGATGAGAACACATTGTTTCTATTTTTAATACGCCGCAGCTTGTCCAACTTTTGCCATGAAGCGTTTGATTTATTTTGACGAAACTTCTACAGCTGAAAGATACGGTCATGGAGTTGTACTATGTGTTTTGTGTGTCCCCATATTGCTTATCCCAGGAGCCCCAAACGTGTAAAACGTACTTCAAACGTTTTGCGTGCTTGCAAATACCACAAACGAAAAGTTTTTGTAATTAATACAGAAAGCAAAAGTAAGTTAGGCCAGATATGTTACGGACCACTACCTTGTTGAAGGTTATTTAGTTTGTTTGTCTAGTTGAGGTTGTCACTAACTTAGAGAACATAATGATACGGGTATAGCTTTTGGGAATTATTCTATGATAGAAATTGTAATGTGCGATGTAAATTTTAAGAAAGAAGCATCTCTGTTGCCATAGATAAGCGTCATAGCAACGTTATTTTTGCCGAGAAACTTGTAAATTGACACCTCTGTTTGTTGTTAACTATGTTTTCTGATTTTGGTTAATTGCATATTTCGATTAAGCACACAAGAGTGAGTCTGTATTTAGTGAAATGAGTCACCTAGAAATTTCCTATTTTAATTGTTGATACAATGCGAATTGCTGTATTTTGTGACCTTTGGCTGGATTCGACCATGTTCAGTGACCAGTGATTACCTGCCTTCTTTTATGCAATCCCCCCTTTGTCTATTTTGGCCCTACTGGACAAGAAGTGGCGTAAAGTAATACGAAAAGGTTTGGACCACTGGTCAACCAGAAAAGAAATATTAAACTTATTATAAATAACTTAACTGTAAAATTTCCCCCTTAACTTATAAATTCCTCCCCGGTTGGGAGCAGAATGCATTAAAACGTAAATATATAGAGTGCCTCTCATTAAAGTGTTTAAACGCTGACTGTTGTGCCCAAAACCAAAACGAAATTTTTGTTGTTCTCAATCAAGTTGGTACATAATGCGATTTGTTATGTCGTTACATATTTAACGAAGAACAAGGTAAACTACATTTACAGAGTTAAGTTGAAGTTGCTACATATTTATATCTACAAAGGGTGGTTTTACTTCCGTATTATTATTACTAATGCTGATGTCAGTTCCTACATAAAACTATTGGGAATGGTTGTTTATTAAAGTCACATGCGAGAGACCAAATCATTCGTTTACGAATCTCGCGTAACTGCGCATAAGATTTTTATGGGCAGGAAATTTTAAATCATTTGAAAGGGGGCAACTTTTCGCCGTTGCACGCTTAACCGCCCTTTTGTTTGGATTTCAATGTTTGGTCAATAAAACGTGAAACTTTGCGTATTAACAGTGATTCTTCTTTGACATTGACACTTCTGCCTTTTTATTTTAGAACTTTAGACAATAAGAGAAGATTGCTGGGATCGCCGACACAAAATGCTCAACAGGTAATTACTATACTACACGTACAAGATTATTTCAGAAATGTTCAGTTTTAATTGATGAGGCTAACCAGGGTGCACACTGTTTAGCCTACGCGTTATGATTTTTTGCGACATAGTTTGCACTAAGCAACGTATAGAGATGAAATTGCATTTTTCTGTCTCTGGTAATCTTTGTTTCAGATACTTTCTTACCTTTGTCGAGTGGAATTGGAAGGGAGGTTTCTATCTTGGTATGAAAGATGCTTCTTGCTGTAAGATTGCTTGAATCCCCGATACAAAATGTTCAACAGATAAGTCCTACACTACACTTATGAACTATTTCAGAAACATTTTACGATCAGATTTGATTGATGTGGCTAACCAGGGTGCACACTGTTTAGCCAACGCGATATGTATTTTATGTTTTGCAACAGGCATTGTATATAGATGAAATTGCATCTTTCTGTCTTTGGTATGTTTTGTTTCAGGAACTTTGGCCTTACAGCTGACATGGAAAAAACGGAATTTATTGCAATTCGGCAGAAGACTACTTCTGGCTGTAGGATTACTGGATCGGTTGAATTCATCAAAGGTAATGTGTCCTCTTCCTGAAATTTATAGGTCCTCTTCATTGAAGTTAGTTTACTTTTTTCTGCCCTGAGGGTACACCGCTAGCCCCCTAAAATGGATCAAATTATTAAACAATGTTAAAATTGGGTGAAATGTGGACAGGTTGTATAATATGTCATTGTAGTTCATTTATTGTTGTATTTTACCTCTTATAGCCCCAGTTGGTACCCCTAAACCACTGAAATGACCGACTGCGCACCCCACACCGTTAAATCCCTCAAATTATTAAACGATGTTCGAATTTGGTGAAATGTTGACAGTTTGTATAACATTGTTGAGCACTGTGTATTTTGTCCTACAGCCACAGTAATCACCCCACCTGTCCCGAAAATGGGTCAAATTGTTATTCAATGTCCGAATTACATGACGTTTGGGCAGTTTGTAGAACATTTCATTGTGGTACATAGAAGACGTGTTTTACCTTATAGCCTCAGAGGTTATCTCAATAGCCCCTGAATTGGTTTAAATTTTAAAACAGTGTTCGAATTAGATGGATATATTTTGAAAACTACCCTTCTAGTTAACTGCATAGTCATCCACATTAATAATGCAAACTTGCTAGCTTAATAACAAATGTTTTACAAAACGTTTTGGCTGGTGAAAGCTAACCAGGGTGCACACTGTTTGGCCTTTGCAATATGTTTTGCAACCGGCAGTGTGAAGAGATGAAATTGCATTTTTCTGTCTCTGATTTGTTTTTGTTTCAGGAACTCTGCCTGCCCTTGTTGAGGGGAATTTGGAAGAGGATATTTTTTTCTCGGTATGAAAGAGACTTCTACATTTGAAAAGCTCAGACAGTGGTCGAGCAGTCATCCGATACTGACGTCATCCACGACTTTTTCTAGAAGAATACGATGGGCAATGCGAAATAAACTCAAACTCAAACTCAACTCAAATCATATCATCTGCTGTCTGTTCCTCGCCCATTTGTACATTTTAGTTTTATGATTTGGAATCAACTTCTTTATTGTTGTAAATGTTCTTCATGAAAATGAACGTGGGTGCACACATGTTGGTTTTCATTGGATCATTTACTTTTGTTGTCGTCGCATGTTTGCCGAAAGATTCTGTATTCCACAGTTAAAATGCACATGTGTATATGTCGATCTAGTATTGGTTGTGTATGTATGTGTATTTGTTGATGTCGTTTTGGTTGTGTATGTATTTGTTGATGTAGTTTTGATTGTGCATGTGTTTGTTGATGTAGTTGTGTCGTTTTGGTTGTGTATGTATTTGTTGATGTAGTTTTTGGTTGTGTATGTAGTTGTTAATGTAGTTTCGATCATGCATCCATTTGTTCATCTCGTTTTGGTTGTGTATGTATTTGTTGATGTCGTATTGGTTGTGTTTGTTGTTGGTAATGTAGTTTAGATCGTGTATGTATTTGTTGATGCAGTTTTGAATGTGTATGTATTTGTTGATGTAGTTTTGGTTGTGTTTTGTTCTTCTCGTTTTGATCGTGCATGTATTTGTTGATGTCGTTTTGGTTGTGTATGTATTTGTTGATGTAGTTTTGATTGTGTATGTATTTGTTGATGTCGTTTTGGTTGTGTTTTGTTGATCTCGTTTTGGTTGTATGTATTTGTTCATCTCGTTTTGGTTGTGTGTATTTGTTGATGTCGTTTTGATTGTGCATGTGTTTGTTGATGTCGTTGTGTCGTTTTGGTTGTGTATGTATTCTTTGATCTCGTTTTGATCGTGTATGTATTTGTTGATGTCGTTTTGGTTGTGTATGTATTTGGTGATGTCGTTTTGGTTGTGTATGTATTTGTTGATGTAGTTTTGGTTGTGTATGTATTTGTTGTTGTCGTTTGGTTGTGCATGTATTTGTTGATGTGGTTTTGGTTGTGTAAGTGTTGGTTGTGTATGTCGTTTTGGTTGTGTATGTGTTGGTTGTTGATGTCGTTTTGGTTGTGTATGTATTTGTTGATCTCGTTTTGGTTGTGTATGTATTTGTTGATGTAGTTTTGATTGTGCATATATTTGATGATGTCGTTTTGGTTGTGTTTTGTTGATCTCGATTTGGTTGTGTATGTATTTGTTGATGTCGTTTTGGTTGTGTTTTGTTGTTCTCGTTTTGGTTGTGTATGTATTTTTTTAAGTAGTTTTGATTGTGCATATATTTGTTGATGTCGTTTTGGTTGTGTTTTGTTGATCTCGTTTTGATTGTGTATATATTTGTTGATGTAGTTTTGTTTTGTGTTTTGTTGTTGTCGTTTGGTTGTGTATGTGTTCGTTGATCTCATTTTGGATGTGTTTGTGTTTGTTGATGTCGTTTTGGTTGTGTATGTGTTCGTTGATCTCGTTTTGGTTGTGTATGTATTTGTTGATGTAGTTTTGATTGTGCATATATTTGTTGATGTCGTTTTGTTTTGTGTTTTGTTGTTGTCGTTTGGTTGTGTATGTGTTCGTTGATCTCGTTTTGGTTGTGTTTGTTGATGTGGTTGTGTTTTTTTGGTTGTGTATGTATTTGATGATGTCGTTCTGGTTGTGTATGTGTTCGTTGATCTCGTTTTGGTTGTGTATGTGTTTGTTGATGTCGTTGTGTCGTTTTGGTTGTGTATGTGTTCGTTGATCTCGTTGTGTCGTTTTGGTTGTGTATGTATTTGTTGATGTCGTTTGGTTGTGTATGTCTTCGTTGATCTCGTTTTGGTTGTGCATATATTTGTTGATGTCGTTTTGTTTTGTGTTTTGTTGTTGTCGTTTGGTTGTGTATGTGTTCGTTGATCTCGTTTTGGTTGTGTTTGTTGATGTGGTTGTGTTTTTTTGGTTGTGTATGTATTTGATGATGTCGTTCTGGTTGTGTATGTGTTCGTTGATCTCGTTTTGGTTGTGTATGTGTTTGTTGATGTCGTTGTGTCGTTTTGGTTGTGTATGTATTCGTTGATGTCGTTTTGTTTGTGTATGTATTTGTTGATGTCGTTTTGTTTGTGTATGTGTTCGTTGATCTCGTTTTGGTTGTGTATGTGTTTGTTGATGTCGTTGTGTCGTTTTGGTCGTGTATGTATTTGTTGATGTCGTTTTGGTTGTGTATGTATTTGGTGATGTCGTTTTGGTTGTGTATGTATTTGTTGATGTAGTTTTGGTTGTGTATGTATTTGTTGTTGTCGTTTGGTTGTGCATGTATTTGTTGATGTGGTTTTGGTTGTGTAAGTGTTGGTTGTGTATGTCGTTTTGGTTGTGTATGTGTTGGTTGTTGATGTCGTTTTGGTTGTGTATGTATTTGTTGATCTCGTTTTGGTTGTGTATGTATTTGTTGATGTAGTTTTGATTGTGCATATATTTGATGATGTCGTTTTGGTTGTGTTTTGTTGATCTCGATTTGGTTGTGTATGTATTTGTTGATGTCGTTTTGGTTGTGTTTTGTTGTTCTCGTTTTGGTTGTGTATGTATTTTTTTAAGTAGTTTTGATTGTGCATATATTTGTTGATGTCGTTTTGGTTGTGTTTTGTTGATCTCGTTTTGATTGTGTATATATTTGTTGATGTAGTTTTGTTTTGTGTTTTGTTGTTGTCGTTTGGTTGTGTATGTGTTCGTTGATCTCATTTTGGATGTGTTTGTGTTTGTTGATGTCGTTTTGGTTGTGTATGTGTTCGTTGATCTCGTTTTGGTTGTGTATGTATTTGTTGATGTCGTTTTGGTTGTGTATGTGTTCGTTGATGTCGTTTTGATTGTGCATGTATTTGTTGATGTCGTGTTGGTTGTGTTTTGTTGATCTCGTTTTGATTGTGTATGTCTTCGTTGACCTCGTTTTGGTTGTGTATGTGTTCGTTGATGTCGTTTTTGTTGTGTATGTATTCGTTGATCTCGTTTTGAATGTACATGTATTGATGTCGTGTTTATTGTGTATGTATTTGTTTTTTAACGTCGTTTTTCTTGTGTGAATTGTTGTATGATCGTTTTGTTGTTGATCTAATTTTATTGTGATTCTTTAAATATGTTCGTTTTAATAAATTGTCGTTTACTTGATTGGAATTTTTGTTCTCTTGTGTCTAAGATGTCCAAGAGGTAATTTTTTGTTCGTTTTCTCTTCCCTAGAGGTAATTTTTCGATCTCTAAGAGGTAAATTTTCGTTCTCTCGTCTCTATAGGGGTAATTTTTCGTTCTCCCATCTCTAAGAGGTAATTTTTCTAGAGGTCATTTTTGTAAATTTTGTAATTTTTCGATCTCTAAGAAGTAAATTTTCGTTCTCTTCGTTCTGTCGTCTCTTAAGAGGTAATTTTTCGTTCTCTCGTCTTTAAATTTTCGTTCTCTTGTCTCTAGAGGTAATTTTTCGATCTCTAAGAGGTAATTTTTCGTTCTCTAAGAGGCAAATTTTCGTTCTTTTTCGTTCTCTCGTCTCTGTAGACGTAATTTTTCGTATTTTTCGATCTTTTAAGAGGTGAATTTTCGTTCTCTCGTCTCTTAAGAGGTAATTTTTCGTTCTCTCATCTCTAGAGGTAATTTTTCGTTCTCTAAGAGCTAAATTTTCGTTCTCTCGTCTCTTAAGAGGTAATTTTTCGTTCTCCGTCTCTATAGAGGAAATTTTTCGTTCTCCCGTCTCTATAGGTAATTTTACAAACTTTTAAGAGGTGAATTTTCGTTCTCTCGGCTCTTAAGAGGTAATTTTTCGTTCTCTCGTCTCTATAGAGGTAATTTTTCGTTCTCCCGTCTCTAGAGGTAATTTTTCGATCTTAAGAGTAATTTCGTTCTTTCATCTCTAGAGGTCATTTGTCTCTTAAGAGATAATTTTTCGTTCTCTCATCTCTAGAGGTAATTTTTCGTTCTCTAAGAGGTAAATTTTCGTTCTCTCGTCTGTAAATTTTCGTTTTCTCGTCTCTAGAGGTAATAGAGGTAAATTTTCGTTCTCTAAGAGGTAAATTTTCGTTTTCTCGTAATTTTACGTTCTCTAACTCCTTAAACACACAGTTATCTCTTAGAGATTTATTGTGCACAGGAATTGAGATCAACACACTAAAACGATATCAATACGAAATCAAAACAAAACACAAACAATAAAAGATCACCACATACATTCATAAACAATATGAGATCAACAAATACACAATCAAAACTACAACATACATACACACCAACAGGAATTGAGATCAACACACTAAAACGATATCAATACGAAATCAAAACAAAACACAACCAATAAGAGATCAACACATACATACCCAGCCAATAAGAGATCAACACATACATACCCAGCCAATAAGAGATCAACACATACATACCCAGCCAATAAGAGATCAACACATACATACCCAGCCAATAAGAGATCAACACATACATACCCAGCCAATAAGAGATCAACACATACATACCCAGCCAATAAGAGATCAACACATACATACCCAGCCAATAAGAGATCAACACATACATACCCAGCCAATAAGAGATCAACACATACATACCCAGCCAATAAGAGATCAACACATACATACCCAGCCAATAAGAGATCAACACATACATACCCAGCCAATAAGAGATCAACACATACATACCCAGCCAATAAGAGATCAACACATACATACCCAGCCAATAAGAGATCAACACATACATACCCAGCCAATAAGAGATCAACACATACATACCCAGCCAATAAGAGATCAACACATAACACATACATACATGAACAATACATACATAACCAACAAGAGATCAACACATACATACATAACCAATAAGAGATCAACACATACATACACAGCCAACAAGAGATCAACACATACATACACAGCCAATAAGAGATCAACACATACATACATGAACAATACATACATAACCAAAAAGAGATCAACAAATACATACACAACCAATAAGAGATCAACAAATACATACACACATAACCAATAAGAGATCAACAAATACATACACAACCAATACGACATCAACACACATACACAACCAATAAGAGATCAACAAATACATACACAACCAATACGACATCAACACAATACATACACAACCAATAAGAGATCAACAAACACATACATACATACATACACAACCAATAAGAGATCAACACATACATACACAACCAAAAAGAGATCAACACATACATACATGAACAATAAGAGATCAACAAATACATACACAACCAATAAGAGATCAAAAAATACATACACAACCAATAAAAGATCAACACAAACATACACAACCAATTCGACATCAACAAATACATAAACAATCAATAAGACAACAACATATACATACACAACCAATAAGAGATCAACATATGCATACATGAACAATAAGAGATCAACATAAACATACACAACCAATTCGACATCAACACATCCTTACACAACCAATACGAGATCAACACATACATACACAACCAATAAAAGATCAACAAATACATAAACAACCAATAAGAGATCAGCACATACATACACAACCAATAAGAGATCAACATATACATAAACAACCAATACGATATCAACACATACATACACAACCAATAAGAGATCAGCACATACATATACAACCAATAAGAGATCAGCACATACATACACAACCAATAACAGATCAACAAATACATACACAACCAATAAGAGATCAACACAAACATACATGAACAATAAGAGATCAACACATACATACACAACCAATAACAGATCAACAAATACATAAACGACCAATAAGAGATCAACATATACATACACACCAATAACAGATCAACGTATACATACACAACCAATAAAAGATCAACATAAACATACACAACAAATATGAGTCCAACATATATACATACACAACCAATACGACATCAACACATACATACACAACCAATAAGAGATCAACACATGCATACACACTAATACAAAAAATATAAATTGTGACAAAAAAATATAAATTTTAATTGCGCAAAATAGAACAAATGCAATAGACCCAATGAAGACCAACATGTGTGCACCCACGTTCACCTTCATGACGAGCAAGTGAGATGTGGAGGAACAGACAGCAGATGATATGACTTTCGTGATGCCCAAAGTATTCTCCTGGAAAAATGAAAAGTCCAGGATGACGACATTATCTACTGGCTGCTTGACCGCCGTCATCTTCTATATTAAGATCCAGGAGAAGTTGGCGATCCCAGCAACCAAACAACCAGAAATGGTCACCTCCCAAATGCAGATTTACCCTCGACAAAGAAAAAAACAAATTTCCTGAAACAAAAACATACCAGAGTCAGAAAAACGCTATTTCACCTCTATAAACATCTGAATTATATTGTAAAACTATACTGCGAAGGCTAAACGGTGTGCACCCTTTCAGCCTTAACCGATCAAACTTGAAACACGAAAAACAACGATAAATCGACAATGTAAGTTTAGATAATTACCTGTTAAGCTTAAACCGTCTGAAGTGGGCGATCCCAGCAATCCAACAACAAGATATGGTCCCTTTCCAAATTCACATTTTCCAGCGGCAAGACCAAAGTTTCTGAAACAAAAACATACCAGAGGCAGAAAAACGATATTTCATCTCAATCTACTTGCAAGTTATATCGTAAAACAACTGTGAAGGCTAAACAGTGTGCACCCTGGTTAGCTTCCACCAATAAATTTAAACACTGATTATATCGTAAAGTAATTTTTTTATTTGAGCCTGAAATTTGAATTGTTATTGTACTTTTTTACAGTCAATTACCTGTTGTGCATTAAACCGTCTGGAGTTGGCGATCCCAGCAATCCAGTAACCAGAAATGATCTGCTCCCTAATTCAGATTTTTCCTAGACAACGATATAGCCAAAGTTCCTGAAACAGAGACAAAGTATGCAAATTTATCTCTATACGTTTGTAATTCATATCTTTTAGAGCAATGGCTAAACAGTGTAAATCCTGCTCAGCTTTCATCACCAACAAATATTGTTTAACAGGTTGTTCGTTGTGATTTATATCGGAAATGTGCTTGACTGTATTTAACGATGCTGGTCTAACGTTCTGAAACTTCAACGCGGTTTTAGTAATGCGCTATAAATTTAACAACGTTTTGCCTCATGTCAGAGCAAATGTAAGCTTACGTGCTACTGCACCGCAGAGAACTACTGTAAATAGAAGCGGAGCTATGGTAACTCAACGTTTCAAAAAAATATGTTAATCACATGCTAGGAGGTGTTGCATTCACGATATATACAACTGTACCTTGAGCATTTAACTGTTGACGTCAGTGATTTAATCAACGATCAGAAACGGGCTCCTTTAAACGATGCTGGTCTAACGTTCTAAAGTCGATGCTAATATTCTGAAAGAAATGAGCAACGTTAGAAATAAATCGCAAACGTAGACCCTACAATACATTGTTTCCAATACACGCCAGCCTTTATAGTTAAAGAAGCAATCAGTGCACAACATGTAATTTGACTCAATTGTGGGAGGCTAGCAGCGTAATTGCTGTAATTCTATGACTAAACACAGCCATTATTCCACCACTATAGCATGTTGTACAAACTGTCTCAATTTTACCTAGGTCGGACATTGTTTAATAATTTGACCCATTTTAGGGTTAGTGGGGTAACCGCTGAGGCTATAAAGTAAAATGCAGCAATCATTACACAGCAATGGTCCAATCCTAAAATCGTATAAAATGTCACCCAAATCGAACATTGTTTGAAAAGTTAACCACTAGGGGTCCATATTCACCAAGCTACTACAGTTTCATTCAACCGGGACCACCCGTTGATACCTAATTTCATTTTTTCTGAAGTAACCCTATCACCACATAAACCTATTGTTTGTGGTGTTTGCAAGCAAGTCTTTTAGGGCTAGCGGCGTAACCACTGTGGCTATGGGGTCAAATAGTAGGCACAGCTGCAAGGTCATATTTTCCAGCTATAAGAGTTTCGCCGAACTTTATTAATCAGTTCACTGCAAAATTGCAAGAACAAACTACAGAGTAATTGAACATAGTTATTTACCTGTTCGGCATTAAATCGTTTGAAGTTGGCGATCCCAGCAGCCCACCAACCAGCAAGGTCTCCTTCTAAATCCAGATTTTTACACGACAGCGGCAAGAAGTTCCTTAAACAAAAACATACCAGGACAGAAATGGAAAATTCAATTAATTACACTTGCAAATTATATCTCAAAATTATACTGCGAAGGCTAAACAGTGTGCACCCTGGTTAGCACCCTGGTTAGTTGCTTGACTGTAATTAACGATGCTGGTCTAACGTTTCTGAAACTAAACAGACTCCTGTAAACGAAAATAAAATAAATAAAC
>QXVZ01007043.1:0-10794 GCA_008931825.1 Phallusia fumigata
TCTGTCATCGCTTTCTGCTGAGAAATATTTAGCCCTATTTTAAGTACTGCTAAGCTTTTATTTACGACGCCTCAGCCGCCGATATTACTGCTGTTCATGTTATTTCTGTCGAGTTTTGTCAGGGCAATGAATTTCAGCACTTTGGTGTTTAAAAACGTTGTTCGCCTTTTGAAGCATCACCCACATTTGCGCCGAAATAAATGACAAATGGAAGTATACCGCATTGCGTGCTTGAACTCGATTGTTACAGGGGAAGTCCCGAGGTAGCTATCCAAAAAATGCCGCTCGCGTGATGTTGGCAAGAGTGCGTGCGAAAGTTGATCGATTAAGTCGAGTTTTTGAAAGAATTCCGCACGTAGATTATCACTTTGCCTGTCAGTGAACTGATGCAAAACATCCGAAACGCTTTGTGTTTCTGGGTGGAAACAAATGATTCCGGTGTACGACAAAATATTTCGCAGTTTCGCTCGCAACGTCGTGGTAACTGGTCTTGTGACGCTTTTAGATGCCAAAAAGAAGAGTTTAAAGTCCTACTTCAAAATTAACATGGGTTTATACAGCTTGCTATCGATTCTTCTCTAAAGCATTCTAGGTAACCTGTTTGCTGATGCTTTCGCCGTTTTCGTGACCAAAATAGATTTTACTTACGTTTGGTCACGTACAGCGATCAAAGCTTCGTATACATCTCTTGCAAATCAATTAAAAATGTCATTATTTAAGTTCTTTATGTGCGGCTAACTTTTTGCATCCCTTTAAAACCCTTGTTAGTGAACATTATTCCTCTTTCCAAAAATGCAACAATGCCTTCACGACTACTCAGAGTTGTCATATCGACAGAAGTCCAAGCGTCGGGAGTTCGAAACCCGGTGAAATTTTTACCATTGCGTGATGCTCACGAAAGTTCGTGAGACGTTCGGTTAATTAGGAGTGGCGCGGCGCTGGAAATTTCGCAGATAAAGCGACACATGGCGTGTGAGGAACGAAGACAGAACATCCGCCGTTTTCCCAGTTCTGCATGCAATCGATTGGTTTAAATGCAAAACAACAAACATTCGCCTCGTTACTGGTTTGAACGCAGTGTAATTTTAGACCTTCAGGCCTAATTGTCGGGAATTAGGCACTCGGGGATTTAAAAAAGTTTTAACGCAACGTTTGCGAGAAGATTTTGCCAAAACACGAAGCACGCTTGAGTTTTTCTAAACTTTTATTGCAGAAATAAGACTCTGTAGGGTGCGTCATTTAAATTGTGATAGAATGCTTTTTCAACGTTATAAAGCTTCAACAGCAACCTAAACTACCTTGTTAAACATATGTACATGGCGTCGTTTGATTGATCATTTTCAGAAGAGGTTTACACAAAAATTTGTCTATCAGTGTTTGACTCCAGTTGTTGTCTGCTTTTTCCAAGCTGTACAAACGTGGTTATAAAACTGAACAGAAAAACTTTACCTCCAAAAGTTGTATTCATTTTTACACTCATTCAAGCTGGTTATCCGTTGTATGATTTAAAATGACGTGTTGTGTCGAATGCAGGTACAAATGCACAACCTGGCTGGCTGGTAATTGGGCAAGTAGTTTGGTCTCAACCCGATTCACCTCACATTCGTAATCGTTACGCGTACGCATCGCCAATTACGCCCTGCCGTGCAATCGTAATTAAGAAGCACGTGACCGAAACGAAACGCTCTGATTGGTTCGCCTCGAATTTAGACAGAACCGCTTGCGTGAGCGGCGATGCAGATGACAGGCGGTAATCTACTCTGAACAAACACGCTGAAAACTCGATCCGTGCCGAACAGTTGGGTTGCGTGAGACGAGAGCCTAAAAACCGACGGCGAGCCGTAAAGCAAAGACGGTAATTTGCAAACTCGGCGTTAATCTGTCTGCTCAAAGCGTTCCGTGATCTTGGGTGCCGGTGTGGCCGCACGCTAGCTACTACCACCCTAATTTCACGAGGACTGTCCGGGACTTTTGCGATATTTTTAACACCAAAGCTGATCTATTTTTAACGCGCCAATGCAAATACTAACTCGCGTGCTGCCTGTGTCCAGCAATCGGTTGAGATAATTGCTTCAATGATTTGCGTTTTGCTATTCATTTAACTTTGTTATCTGTCGGCGGAAAATCTAGTAAAACATGTGCAGTGCTGTTGTCTTTTATCGGTTGGGTTTTGCAGGCAGACCATACAATAAGAGGGCGATGCCTCGTTTTAAGGCAAACCGCGAAGCAAATGCTATGACCCTGCACGTAAGTTACCTTTATATTGACAAACTAGTCTGTGGGTCTAAAAGGGCGTAAAATTGAACAAACTTATGTGCATTTTGCATTCATCAACGGATTAACAAATGTTCGTTTGGAAATGAAATGCGAACTATGTCAATCAACTTTTAATTTCGAACTTCCACAGTGAATAAATGCGGGATTTCAAAACACACCATGTATCTCGAGTTGCTCGCGTGACGAAGGTCTGTTTTGTGTCGAAACTGAACCACAGCATATCAGCTTTCACGCCTGAGGCCCAGCGGTAGCAGGTTCAAAACCCCAAACGAGCTACGCGACTGCCCTTAATGCTACCATTTCCGCCCGATTGTTGTCCAAATACACTGAAAATCGAGGACCAGCGTTGAATAGCACACACTTGTCAAAATACGCCCGTCTATTTCTGGTGCAACTCAACGGTTTTTGTTTGTTTTTACGTTATCGGAGATAGTGTTGGTTTAAGGTTCAAGCCATAGCTTTTGTGACGCCTCAGAGGAGCAACTAGCAANTGCGGGATTTCAAAACACACCATGTATCTCGAGTTGCTCGCGTGACGAAGGTCTGTTTTGTGTCGAAACTGAACCACAGCATATCAGCTTTCACGCCTGAGGCCCAGCGGTAGCAGGTTCAAAACCTCAAACGAGCTACGCGACTGCCCTCAATGCTACCATTTCCGCCCGATTGTTGTCCAAATACACCGAAAATCGAGGACCAGCGTTGAATAGCACACACTTGTCAAAATACGCCCGTCTATTTCTGGTGCAACTCAACGGTTTTTGTTTGTTGTTACGTTATCGGAGATAGTGTTGGTTTAAGGTTCAAGCCATAGCTTTGGTGACGCCTCAGGGTAGCGACTAGCAATGATTTGGGCACCCACAATAGTGATTGTGTGTCTAGTGGTGGCAGGGATGTTATTACACCAGGCGTATAGTTTAAAGTGTTGCGCAAACACGTGACAAAGTAACGCCCCGGCTGCTTCGGACTTGGGCGTCGAAAGTGCCTCCTGTGGGTTTTATCAACAGCGGCCATTGTGTTCGATTTTCAGTCCTCGCAATTTCGGAAGGGCCATTGCGAAAGCTTTTTTTCGGTCGGCGTGTTCAAAAGCAATGCTGCTGTTTTCTGTTTGAGCCGGTAGAGAGGCGCCGTCGCCGCGGCGGAACGCTTCACCGGATGCCGGCGAATTCCTATCTTCTGAGAAGCCGCAAAATTACACGTCACCGGCAAATCTTTCAGTTCGCAGGTGATGTTTGACAGAGGGCGTAGGAATACAGCAGAATTTGTCTCGCAAATGTTAAGAGACATTTATCAAGTTTCTTTTTTTGGTACAGCTTATTTTTTCTGTTAAATATGTGTGACACTATTTACTGGTGAATTTGGTTGTGGTGGCATCCTGTGAGATTACTGTTTTGAAACGATTGGTAAACGAAAGATAGGCACAGGCTGCGAAGATTCGAAATGCGTGGCTTATTTAAACTGTATTGTTAACGTGACCTATAATCCTGAAACTGCCAAACAATATGCGTAAAACGGGGGATAGTTCAATGTGTCAGTCATGACGTTGCGCCTAAGTTAGTTTGTTTAACGACAGCCTCACTTTTCTGCGCAAAGACAAGCAAAATAATGGCCACAAATTGGCACCTTCACACCCAGAGCGACGCCAAAATTGCTCCCCACCGCTTTGTGTTGTCCCCGGCACACTGGCAATCTATACACCACAAGCATGACTCGCCGAAACCTTGTTTATTTTACCGGGAATCGCCAAGCGGGAGGTTTGTTTTACTAAGACACCGCCCTGGGCGACACAGAACCGGTCGAAGCTTTCATGGCCTTTGGACTTACCTTCTGTACTGGGTGTAAATGGAACACTTTAGTTGCTACGTGCAGCCTGTCAGACAGCAGGTATTATTTCGCAATCTCGAAAACTTTGTATTTACTCATCGGCATGTCGCTATCGATGTGTACCAGAGCCTTGGAGGGAAAGTGTTTGTCGTGAACTAGATCGCGTGTCAAGGGCAGAGAGGGCAGACCCTAATTTGGGACCCCGCCGGAAGAAGAAACCGATAATATAACCTCGCAATTGATCTTGCAGATTGGGCTTATGTTTACTCGCGCATACAAGGGTGTGTGCAGTCTATAGTCCAAAAACGACGGGAGTGCTGGGCGTCACAGGGTGATGCGTGCTGTTGTGACAAAAAACCAAAAGGTATCATGTAGATCGCAGAAGAAAACATCGCGTGCAAAGGGTTTGGCCTGGCGGTATGTTATGTTGAATTCCCAATCGGAAACGATTTAAAAGCATTGCTTGTTTCCTTGCGAACAAACGTTGGCAGCAAAATGCCGAAGCATCCTGTGCTTGTGCGTTTAATCAACGTCAATAGCGGAAGCTATTGAAAATCAATAGAGGCCAAGGCCAGTAAAATTTTGTTTTGAAGTTTTTGCAGCCCAAGGGAGGCCGTCAGGATCCCGCGGCGGCCAAATACGACGGAGTATTGACGCCGAAGTAAATAGCTTTGCGCTTGTTTGCCAAGCGCTAAAACGGACCTGTGGTTTTTCAAATCTTGTGTGCGTTGGTCGCATCCCGCCGGCTTAAAACCGCAGAAAAAAGACTGTCGTTGGTGTTCATTTGCATGTTAATTCTCTTGCCGGTTCAGTCTGGAAATCGTTTTTCTAACCTAATTTCTACGCTTGACTGAAAAGTGTTGTTTAAAATATCCATTTTTCTGGCGGTATGTAACAGGTTTAAGACCAGAACAACGCCATTAATCCATCGGTGGGGGCCTTCTTGCCATAAGCTATGACGTCCAGCAAACAGAAAACAGAAAACAGAAAAGTGTCAGTTTCCAAGTGCCGCTGCCTCCATGGATCGTGTCGAAGGGGGATGGGCCAATTTTGGCAGTCACGCATTTTATGACGTTTGTTTACTACCGTTATTACTTCTCAATCGCGCGCGGCCGCATTCGTGCGCGTGACGTCACACGGCGCTTTTCTGCACAGTGACAAGCAATCACGTTTCGTATTTCCGGCGCTCGGGCGCCTCCGCGAAAAGCACAGCGAATTTTGTTTTGTCTCTGAAAGCAGTCGGAACCGTCTTGTGCAGTGCCGCTGCTGCTTTTGGCCCCTCACTTCGCCTTCTGCAGAAAAACGCGGCCGCATATCTTTCGCAGAGACTGGAGGCTTCACGCTTGAGCAGTCACAAGGCTCAGCACGCCCGAGACTTTCATTTGTGTGCAAACACAGCGATATTGCGGGGCCCAGGCCATGCTTCTTCAGAAGTCAGCTGCGCTGGAACACAACCGACTGGACGACGTGATAACGAAAGCAATTTCAGGTTATCGTTTTATGGCAGTCCTTTGAAGAAAGATAGTAAGTGTCTTCGTTTACCAGAACCTCCTGAGGCTACAGAGTACTGTTTTGACAGATATTCACAACAGTGCGGACATTGTTAACGAACTTGCCCAGGTTTGTAGGCAACAGTAGTGGCCAGTCAGCTTAAAGGCAGTCAGATTCTGTATCTTTCAGTTTCTTGTTGCCTGATTGTGTTGAAGTGTCGCTCACGGGCAAAACCTGACATGATTAATGCCATAATTGCACCAATGTGACAACTGCCACAATCAGACAGGAAACAGTCTGACAACAGCACACGTATGTCGCAAATGGAAACCTTGATTGCAAAACGTTGCTGTTCGAAAGTTGTGAAACTTTAAAGCAGGGCGAATCTTGTGTTATTTTGCATGCCAAACACCAGATCCAGAATTACGGTTTTACACCGAGTATGTGGTTAAACATGGTTAGGTTTAATGTACACTAAGGCGGTTGCTGTCACGTTTTCAAACATCACGATCATACATTAGGTCAAATAAGGCTAAACATTCAACCGTGTACAAAGAGCATTTGTCCACGGCAAAGTCAAAAGGGTTTGTCCGAGCAATTGACAGTCTATATCTACAGTCATGGGCTTGTGGCTCTCTGGACCAAATGAAGCTTTGCTATTGCNCCGGCTTAAAACCGCAGAAAAAAGACTGTCCTTGGTGTTCATTTGCATGTTAATTCACTTGCCGGTTCAGTCTGGAAATCGGTTTCTAACCTAATTTCTACGCTTGACTGAAAAGTGTTGGTTAAAAAATCCATTTTTCTGCCGGTATGTAGCAAGTTTAAGACCAGAACAACCCCATTAATCCATCTGTGGGGGCCTTTTTGCCATATGCTATGACGTCCAGCAAACAGAATATTTAAAGTGTCAGTTTCCAAGTCCCGCTGCTTCCATGGATCGTGTCGAAGGGGGCTCGGCCAATTTTGGCAGTCACGCATTTTATGACGTTTGTTTACTACCGCTATTACTTCTTAATCGCGCGCGGCCGCATTCGTGCGCGTGACGTCACACGGCGCTTTTCTGCACAGTGACAAGCAATCACGTTTCGTATTTCCGGCGCTCGGGCGCCTCCGCGAAAAGCACAGCGAATTTTGTTTTGTCTCTGAAAGCAGTCGGAACCGTCTTGTGCAGTGCCGCTGCTGCTTTTGGTCCCTCACTTCGCCTTCTGCAGAAAAACGCGGCCGCATATCTTTCGCAGAGACTGGAGGCTTCACGCTTGAGCAGTCACAAGGCTCAGCACGCCCGAGACTTTCATTTGTGTGCAAACACAGCGATATTGCGGGGGCCCAGGCCATGCTTCTTCAGAAGTCAGCTGCGCTGGAACACAACCGACTGGACGACGTGATAACGAAAGCAATTTCAGGTTATCGTTTTATGGCAGTCCTTTGAAGAAAGATAGTTAGTGTCTTCGTTTGCCAGAACCTCCTGAGGCTACAGAGTACTGTTTTGACAGATATTCACAACAGTGCGGACAGTGTTAACGAACTTTCCCAGGTTTGTAGGCAACAGTAGTGGCCAGTCAGCTTAAAGGCAGTCAGATTCTGTATCTTTCAGTTTCTTGTTGCCTGATTGCGTTGAAGTGTCGCTCACGGGCAAAACCTGACATGATTGATGCCATAATTGCACCAATGTGACAACTGACACAATCAGACAGGAAACAGTCTGACAACAGCACACGTACGTCGCAAATGAGAACCTTGAATGCGAAACCTTACTGTTCAAAAGTTGTGAAACTTTAATGCAGGGCGAATCTTGTGCTGTTTTTGCATGCCAAACACCAGATCCAGAATTACGGTTTTACACCGAGTATGTGGTTAAACATGGTTAGGTTTAATGTACACTAAGGCGGTTGCTGTCACGTTTTGAAACATCACGTTCACACATTAGGTCAAATAAGGCTAAACATTCAACCGTGTACAAAGAGCATTTGTCCACGGCAAAGTCAAAGCAATTGACAGTCTATATCTACAGTCATGGACTTGTGGCTCTCTGGACCAAATGAAGCTTTGCTATTGCTATAACAAGGACGCGTATGTGCTGTTTTCTGACAGCTTTTTGCAAGTATTTGACCCTCGGCACGCCCAATATGACACGATTTGGTGGCTGTAGCAAACTAGGTGGGCTGTGTTTTGAAAGAGCGTATTGCAGAAATGTATTGTTTACATTCAAGGCCTGATATGAAATTTCATAATAATCTCGCGATACTGGTTAACATCGCCATCGAATCCCTTCCAATGACAGGCAGCCAGAGGGCCCTTTTGGTTCGTCTGTAATCCCCCTTAACATTGGGCGATATTGTAATTCGCTGTCAGCCCCTCGACACCTGTGTTAAGTCGGAAAATTAGACTTCCCTTGTGTAGACAGCGAGTCGCCTTTTTAGGGAAGTTGTTAATAATTGAAGACTTTTTTGTCGTCGCGATCCTTGGGAATTCCAGCACGTTTTTCGCCGGACACTGAGACAATTCACATCAAGCCTATAATGTATTGAACGATATTGATTCCTTTTTCTATTAAGGGCGTGTGTATTTTGCTGGCAAACTTGTCGTGCTCGAAACGCGCCTAAAAGTAATTAGCCTCCGGCAGATTTTGAATATACAAACGCCCGAATCTCGGTTTTATGAATCGGCAATGCTAATTAATCCAGACGCAAAAAAATGACGTAATNCGAAACGCGCCTAAAAGTAATTAGCCTCCGGCAGATTTTGAATATACAAACGCCCGAATCTCGGTTTTATGAATCGGCAATGCTAATTAATCCAGACGCAAAAAAATGACGTAATTGAAACTGCGAAAAAGGAACCGCGTTTACATCACGTGACCATTCGTCCTGCTTCAAAACATATAAATCCGAGCGAAATAGGGAGATTTAACCAAAGCCTTAGGCGTTGAATGGATATCGTATGTCCGTAATATAGCCGCTAAGCCTTGACCTTATCTGTTGCTACTCGACGCGTAAAGATCGTATGTAAGCATTAGTGGTTGATCCGTTAGGCTGGAGGCTACAGTAACTTGTTCCCGCGTTCAGGTAAACGTGCCGGCGCGGTTTCAAACCTGTGCGTTTTCTGAGCTTAAATGTTTATCAAGCATGCGATGTCACTTTGCAGATCTGCGTTGTATGTATGTTGTCTGTCATGTATCGTGAGCAAACCTTGTTAAGATGATATCAGTTTTCTCACAACGCCCCAACCTAAAACACCAGGTTACTGTGGGCGTTTGCTCCAGTTTCCCAAAAGCGTTCGTCTCGCTGTTAATGGCTACTTGCTGTCGTAACTTTTACAGGCTTTCAAAAATTTACTTTATCTTTAAGGTTTCTAAACCGGGTCTATCATTAGCCTCATTGCTTTTCAAAGCATGCGACGTCACTTTCCAGATTCGCGTTGTATTTTGTTGTCTGTCATGTATCGTGAGCAAACCTAGATAAGATGCACGCTTTTTTCTATCAAAGGTGCAACTGAGAACAGCAGTTTACTTCCGATTCTGAAAAGCGCTTATTCAGGTGTTGTTTACTTGCTTTCGTAACTTTTTACAGTCTTTTAACAATAAACTTTGTCTTTAAAGCTTTATAACTGCGTCATATTAGCCTACATAATGACTGACTGCAGCCAAAAGGTCGCGCTGGTTTTGGGGGGCGCCGGAAACGTGGGTTCAGGGGTCATCGGCGGCTTCTTGCGGAGAGGATACGGCAGGGTGGTGGTAATATCCCGGGATCCGATGCGCCTGGAAAACGTAAGATCGCAACTTCAATCGGCTGCGGAACGGGTAATCTTCATCATCGGCGACGTCGGTAGCNGCGTCATATTAGCCTACATAATGACTGACTGCAGCCAAAAGGTCGCGCTGGTTTTGGGGGGCGCCGGAAACGTGGGTTCAGGGGTCATCGGCGGCTTCTTGCGGAGAGGATACGGCAGGGTGGTGGTAATATCCCGGGATCCGATGCGCCTGGAAAACGTAAGATCGCAACTTCAATCGGCTGCGGAACGGGTAATCTTCATCATTGGCGACGTCGGTAGCGAAGCTGGTGCTGAGGCTGCTAAGGCCGAGGTAGGAATTGATCAATTCTGAGCTTGGTCCGACGATTATAGTGTTTAAGTTCTCCACCTTGAATTAGATGTAGCAGAGAAATGAACTTTAATAAAAAGATACAAGCCAGGACTTGTGCAGTAAACATTTTCTACGTCTCCACAAAGGCTGTTGTCATCAACAGGAATTTTGCCGAAACGTAGAAATGTTTTACACGCGAGTGCTCGATTGTATTCTTTTTAAGATTATTTAAAAGCGTGAACTGTGCCCAAATAAAAAACTTTACATGTTAAAAACCGAATTTTGCCTCTTTAGATGTGAAGTAGTTTAGTGTCGCTATAAATATGGCTAGTCCTCTGGGAAGCGTTCGAGTGTTTGCCGATGTAATCCTAACCACCCGGCAGCCAAAAGTAAACGATTTCAGTTATACCATAGTTTTTCTGTCTTCTTCCGTACTTAAAGAGGAAACCCGATTTTGGCGTGCAGGACAACAAGTCTAGCGCCTGTCATCACACATCTTTCCCACAACCCAGCAGTAACGCCCGGCATTACTTTGCAGGTTTTGAATCAATGCGGGGGGAAAGTCGACGACATCGTTTCAACTATCGGGTTCTCGTGGTGGCAGAAAGGTCCCATCATGCACCAAGGCAAGATCGACCTTGAATCGGCCTTGAACTCCCTCGTGGTTGCCCCATTTGTCGCCTACAAGACCTTCATTAACCTGGTGAAGGATAATCCCAACGGCACATTTACCTTCGTAACAGGTATGTGTAGGAAACAAGTTTAACTGTATCCGAGTTTATTTTTCGGATAAGATTGTGCTTTACTACGTGAAATAGATTTGCCCTTGGCTAAGCTTTTGTTTCAAGCTGTTGCTGCAATATGCTCGTTTTTAAATTTTAATTGTTTTTTGTTGACTTGGGGTGTTTTTGGAGACATTAATTTGCGTGTAATCCAATCAAAAAACAAATAACTGATACGTCGAATTGACCGAACCTCAACTAAAAAAACAGTCCTAAAATTGTTTGTTTTTTACTCCACTCTTGACAACGAGTTGCAGAAATACTCACCCTCAATTCACAGACTTAAAATTGTCGTGTTACTTGTTTAGGGTAAATTTTCTAAACTTTAGGTTCCCACTAAAC
>QXVZ01007052.1:0-22281 GCA_008931825.1 Phallusia fumigata
AAGCTTACTTCCCATGTTCCAGACTTGGTTGTTTTTGATCAAAACCTTGCAAGCGTCCCTCACATTTTAAAATTTGATGGAGTTCTTCTGTTTGCTGACGTTTCAGGCTTTACGGCCCTTACAGAAAGGTACACCATGTCAAGCGAAAAAGGAACCGACGCATTGACAGTTACGCTGAACAACTATATTGGAAAAATTGTGCAAAAAATTCTTCAAGCTGGAGGTGACATTTTAAAGTTTGCAGGAGACGCAATTCTTGCAGTATGGAAGGTAAAATCCAGGCCTGATCTGACACACGCTATATCACAAGCAGCGAAGTGCAGTTTGGTAATACAAGAGAAGTGTGATAATCAGGAAACAGACGTAGGAGTAAAGTTGCGGGTTAAAATCGCTATCAGCGCAGGAAAAATTTTTGCAACTTTCGTCGGCAACGAAGAAAGCCGTCATTTTGTAATGGCCGGTCGACCGGTTCGTGAAGTCAACGCAGCGGAAAAATATTGCAAAGCTGGTCTTGTAGTCCTTTCGCCAAACGCTATGGAACTTTCGGACAAAGATAACATCATAGCGGATACGCTTACTGAGAGATTCGGTTTGGTAAAATATTTGAGAAGGGAACCTCGAGTAGAATGGCAGGAATATGTTGACGTTCCAGCTAATTTAAAATTTACGAAACTGGAAGAAATAAACACGCGAATTGCCCTTGGAATTCGGCCGGACCCACTTCGGGAAACTGTAATTCGAAAATATATCACTCCCGTTGTGCAACGCAAACTTGACGACGATCAACCACTTAAATTTCTTTCAGAAATGAGGCAGTGTTCGATTGTATTTCTAAACCTGGCATTTGACCTAAACGAAAGAAACCGCCTGTTTCATGAGACACAATGCGCAAACATGCAGACATCTTTTAACGCTGTATTCAGCACCGTAAAAGACCGGCAAGGATCGCTTAACAAGATTTTTATGTTCGACAAAGGATGTACGTTTTTAATCATTTTTGGATTGCCGGGAGACAAACATGAGCAAGAGCCTGCTCATGCATTGCAGGCAGCTTGGAAAATAAGCCAGGTGGGTTATTATGTTTTGTTTTTTAGTTTCACTTCCTGGGCGGTGGTATAACTACAAAGATTTAGGAATAAAAAGTGCATATCTGATGTTTAGATTTTACGAGAGAATTTATCTTCTCTTCTGCTGGTTTCGGCTGGAGTTACGACTGGCCCAGTGTTTTGTGGTGTCATTGGACATGAAGAAAGACACGAATACACTGTGATAGGACAGAAGGTATTATAGTTTTACTTAACAAGTTTGGAATTGTATAATTTGGAAATAAATATGGTAAAATTTTTAAACCAGCACAACATTAGTGTTTAACTTTTTGTTGTTTAACTTTGATTGTTCACACAACAGTTGCGTGGCTATAACATATTAACACTCTTTTGCTATCCGGGTCACGGATATTTGTATTTAACCAAATGATGAACGCCGCTATTTATCAGACAACCGCTCTTTTACACAATGAGTAAGGTTTAAAATCATCCATCTGTGTTTCATTTCAAAAGACTACGCATGCCCTTAATGTATAGCTGCTTATAGCTGCTGCAGATCCACCTTTACTAGAAATCCCATATTTATACATTTCACATTTCCCCTCTCGCCACTTCTTGAACGGAGAAAGTAGCCTCATACAGGGTTCTCACTTTTAAACGTTTAAATTCGATTTTATTATTTCTAAATTTAGCTTTTCTATTCATTTATTTTGTCTTTCTTTAAGATCTAATAATAGCCCTACTTTAATTCTGCTGTGCGATTTACCACTGCTAGAGAAAACGTACAAGATAAAGCGATGTAAAGAATGACGCAATTAAGATTACCACGAAGATGGTCGCTACTTCTGTCACTGCAAATACACTTCGTGCTGGTATTAGTAGAACTGTCCGTATCTTCAAAAAGGCATACAAACTTTCTAAAAATGTATAAACACGCAAAAACGCTTAAGCAAAGTTAGTCTTTTGTTACCCGGTTAACCGACAAAGTTATATTCGAATATCGGATAGCGAAAAAATCCTTGCTTAATCGGTTATCCGGTTATAGTCCGACGCCATAGCAATTCTTGAGCCGCCGCCATGGGATCCAACCATCACTCTACAAATTGTCAAAATGCACTGTCTCAGTTTGAGAGAAACTGGTCAGACGCACACACAATCCGTCTTTATGAAATAGGCAATGTATATTTCGCCGGTTTTGGCATCGTCTGTTCTTGTGGAATGCAAAATATGTGGCAGAAAATGGAATGCAAAATATGTGGCAGTAATTTAAAACAGATTTAGAATATAGCAAAAATAAGCACAATTGAAGGAAAGACATAACAAAACTGTCGCTTAGAACTAAACTTTGCAAGCCCAGCAACGTCTTGCTAAACTAACGGTGAGAAAGCATGGACACCGCTACGCACAAAAAAGTGCGCCAGCAGCCAAAACTAGATCAATTAAAAAAGTAGAAAGGTAAAAACCTGAAGACGCGCAATAAAACTAAGGCTCAGCAAACCAGGAAAAAATGAGCAAAAGAAACCAAAATAAGTTCATAGAACTTTGCTTTTGCTAAAAAAGTCATTTAACTCTGTGGTAACTGAAAAAAAATGTGGCATGAAATACTATTATAAAGATCGATATAAAATGCAAGGTTTATGCCGAAGAAATTTGAGAATTCTTTTACTGATGCAGGTAAATCTTGCTGCACGATTGATGATGCATTACCCCAACGTCGTCTCGTGCGACTTCGAAACTTACAAAGACTCGAAACTATCCAAGGACATGTTTACAAAACTTCCACATAAAACTATGAAAGGAGTAGGCAGCGTTGTTGTATACGATTACACTGAAGGTGAAAGAAAGCCATCGGGGACAACTGTGGTGATTGAACCAGAATACCCGATCATTGGACGAGAAGTTGAAATTGAGATTTTTATCGAGGAGTTGAGGGAGTTAAAGGTTTCGCAGGTGGGGGTAGTTCTTGTCAACGTTTTAAAGGCTGTTAAATTTTTGTAGGCGCACTTGCAAGATAAACTTATGACAAAATTTAGTTAAAGGGGTTAAAGCTTAGGCGATTTTAATTTTTCTTCAAAATGTCACTGACCTAGAACTCTAGTTAATTTAGGATAAGTTTTACTTTACTGCTTTTCGTCAGGATGGAAGTAGACCGGTTGCTCCTGAAACAAATTAAAAGACAAAAATGGCACGCTCATATTTTTCTGTTACCATAAATCCTACAGCTTTTGTGGTAAAACCTCATATTTCGCATTATTTTTTAATATATTGGCGGTCCATCAGCTAAAGCATTCAAAATTTTTTAGTCGCTTGGTAATGAACGTCGGGTCATCGTGTTCGAGGGAGAAGCAGGCTACGGAAAGACTAGACTGATGCAGGAAATACAGGTTTTTCCATCACACTGAATTTATTTGTGTGCATAATAATATTTACCAGAATATGTAATATTAGTGGCAAGCAGCACGCGAAGGTGTGAGAGTTATTTCATTCACGCTTTCCATAAACGACCAGAACACGCCATTTTTTGCCATCAAAACTCTGCTTGAACTTTTGCTTGGCATTGAAAGCTGCCAAAACCGAAAAGAAAAAGAGCAATCATTGTTGGGTATATTTGACTCAGAGGAAACGGACACCCTTTGCTTGCTCAATGATATACTTTTAATCAATTTCCCATTGTCACAAAAGGTAGATTGTTACATTTGGAATTTGATAAAAAAATAACGGCGTTTGCTTATCTATAGGTTATAAATATGGAGCCAGAAACTCAGACGAAAGCTTTGCATAAAATTATGGTTCGCGTTGTGGAAAAAGCGACTAAACATCAATTTGTCCTCTTTGCACTCGACGATGCCCAAAACGTTGACAATCAATCGTGGGGTTACATAACCACGATAAGTAAGCATTACAAGTCGCTCTGCGTTATCGCGATGCGTCCATTTGGTCCGGATAAGCTTCCTTGTGCTGCGGCAAGACAGGTATACTCTAGCCTGATCTCTTTTTAAAAAGTTAAAAAACTTTCAAATATTTAGGTTCTTTATCACCCTAAAACAATGTACATGAAGTTAGTGGGACTGATGAACGAACATTTGACGCCACTTGCCTGCCAGTTTCTTCAAGTTGAACGCATCCCCCTTGAATTGGAACAGCTTCTAATTGAGCGGAGTCACGGCGTTCCACGTATGACGTTTAGAGATAAGTTGTTGCGAAAAAAATTTTAAACAGAGTTTGAAACCACGTCCTGGTATTTAACCCCCCCTGTCGTATTTTCCCGCAAATAACTTTCGGAATTCGTTTCACTAAAATTTTGTTTTTAATGTTTCCATTTGGGCGTTTATTAAACTGGAATTAAAATGATCGCATCAAAACCGCCTAAATGCAATGCTACTTTGTCAGCGACTCCGCACAAATTTACAATCGCATTTTTTTTAATGAAGTTTGTTGTTTTTCAGTTTGGTGTGAACAACTGATACGGGAAATGCAAAACGCCGGAATTCTTTTGGTTATTCCAATTACATCAAGAAGCATTTTAGGTGATTTTTCGTTTTTTTTTCAATTTTTTTTTTTTTAAACAGAAACTAAGTGAAAACACAAGCTTCGTGCAGGTTCTCGCAGTGGACTGTTGAACCGAAATGAATTATCAAGAGAATCAAGACATGCCCCAAGCGTAGGAGTCGGAAACAGAAACTTGATTGCTAAAAGAATTGATTCGAGAAAGTTGGACACTACGTTTTCGCAAGGTTAGATAAATTTTTTCAATATTTTTTCATTTTTGTGTGACTTCGCGTAATTTAGTACAACATGGCGCCGATGAATGTGGGACAGCAGAGGTCACCGACAAAACTATACCCAAGGTAAAAGCGTGTTATTATTCAGTATTTCGAAAATACAGTACCGTGTTTTAAAGGAAGACGACTGTGAAGCAATGAAGTCTGTACATGAAGATCATTTCGAAGAATCGGTTTGATTTTGTATTATATGTATTGTTTATTTAATGTTTATTACCGTAAGCATTTTATTTACCAGGGATCTAGATCCCAGAAGCCCCTTCTCGCAACATGGACCAACAGAATTCGATGGCACAAAACAAGTGCATCAGGTCATATTATTCATCATAAACACTTTTATCCCGTTTGTAATTTTGCGATCAAATATCCAGATAAAAACATATGAGGTGCAGATTTTTGCACCTATTTTGTGCTTAATTGCTAAAGTGTAACTAATGATTACAGCGATGTTGTTGTGCCATTGTTGCCATGTATTGGTGGCAAGTAGGCCGTTTCTGATGTGGATGTTATGATGTTTTACAAATATAATACATGTACAAATATATTGTGTCTTAGACTTTTTCAAGCAAATTACCAACAAGGACAATTCAGTCGCACCCCTGTTCTGTGCAGAAAATAGTCAATATGTTGCAATGGAATGTATTACGAAACCAAATTTCAATCTGCACCAATTTCCTGTGCCAGCATCCATAAGAGGAATGGCGCTTGCTAGACTGGATCGCATGAAACCTTTTGAACAACTGGTTGTTAAATGTGCAGCAGTGATTGGTGAAAACATGTCATGCAAAATGCTTAAATCGGTCGTACCAGGATGCAATGAGGAAAAGTTTAGAAAAGCAAAGTTTCGTCTCATGCACACTCGGGTGTTTACGTGTGCTTCGACAACACGTGATCAAGATCCCCATAAAATACGAAGAAAAGAAAGTGTAAGTTTTGAGCATGGCCCCTACTTTACCTCAGCTTCAAGGTGTATTTTTGTAACAGATCCAGCACGGCAGAATGCCACATTCTATTGTTTGCTCATGTCGCCCATGCGACGAAAACAAAAGCGAAGAAGAAGTGGCAGCCGGGTAAATTTATTTTCGCCTCACTTTCGTTGCCAAAATGTCGCGTTTCTACCTCTTTTGTTGTAGATGTGAGCAACTTAAGTTTCACAACTCATTAGTGCAAGAAACAGGATACAAGCTGTGGCTACAGGATCAAAGAAGGTCTTTGCACGAAGCCTGCGCAAATTACCTGGAAGGAAAAGTTAATGAGGTAAGTATTTAAGAAATAAAGTGTTTTTTTAGGCATCAATCTCTCACTGACCTCTGATTCAACGTTAATACTTGTATAAGTTGTATGGTTTTTTTGTCAATACTGCTCATTCATGTTTTTTTAAATTGCAATGTATGCCGCTATGTGTGCCGCGATGCACAAGTCTCGCTAAAAGGTTTCTGCAAAGCAAAAAAGGTTGGGACCACTTTTAATTCAATCAAAAACAGTGTCAAAACTTAATTACAACAAGTTTTGTTACTGCTGTAGGTTTTGATCACTGGTTCTACAGACGAGGTAATCACCGAGCAATTTCGACTGAGTAGAGTGTCTGGATCGCGTAGAAGCTCCCAAGAATCCAGTGAAAGTAAAATTGTATTGGTAAAGCATAATACATGCACATGTAGGGTTTTGCAGTCCACCAACAAAATATCCCTTTGTAGGAACGTCCTGGTTGGGGTGCGAACATGCACCAGAGATCTTCGCATTCAAACAGATCACGTCGTTTGTCTTCTTCGTCGCTTCACTCATCAGGACCGGTATATCTCTTTTACGATGTAGATTTGTTGACATTAATTCTTTTAATGTATATTTATCGTTTAACCCTGTCTAGGGTTGCCGACTGTCCTTTATTTCAAAGGACAATCCTTTATATAGCTCTATTTGTCCTTGTCCTTTATTGAGGTTTAAAACACCACAATTTGTCCTTTATCAAATCGTTTTGACTTGTGGGTAAATTTCTGAACTGAGGCTCGTAGAACCAAAACAAATCCAACATATTACACAACAAGGTAGTGATGCGGCCCTTTACAAAATCGAGCCGTAATTTGGTATGAAAGAAATCTATGTGAGAAAACTTGTAATAGTAGTGCCGATATTTTATGTCATCATTAGATCGAAGTATTAATTAAAAGTGTGTCGTAGAGACGTGATAAATGTCTATTAAGTTTTTATGTCCTTTATTGTACCTCAATAGAGTTGGTAACCCTAACCCTGTCTTTCGCAGGTTGTGATTCGTGTCAGCTCACACCGATTTAGTGTTGACACAGACAGCAAACGAAGCAGCCTCAACTTTCAGGTTAAAACATGGTTATATTTATATTTAGTGCATTTTTAGAGCAAATTATGTTACTTAATTTTACAAGCTGATTTTAAACGAGCTTGATTTTAGAAGTCATGCTATTATTGTGTGAAATTAAACACAAATGATTGCTTACGAATGGCGCAAATTATAACAGGGAAAATGCAATTGAAACATATAAATAATTTTGAATACAGATTTTACAAATTTAGGTTACCAATTGTCAAAATCTTTGTCTTTGGGAATGGGACCATTTCTGAGAAATTTTGTTCGATTAATAAAAAACAACAAATCACACAAAATAAAACGCGAGTGTTCTTGGCCTTGTCGTTGGTGCTACGTAATGATTGACGTATGACGCCATCTTTTGTCATAGTGTCTGGTCGGAAGATTCGACTGTTACGTTACATACGGTTGTCTTTTGCCACAGAAAGAAGGCAATCTTGGCATACCCACGAACACTCAGCGTCGAATATCGCAGGGTTCTGTTATCGGACGCATGAAAATTGAATCGCTTGGAGTTCGCAAACCGTCGTTCCAGCCATTGAAGCTTGAAGTAGGCAGTTGTACTATACATGTTAAGTTAAACTAAATCAAGCACGACAACTTAGTGTTTCATGCCTTCTGCAAACTAACACCTTTTGCAGGAAAAAAGTTAAAATCACTGAACGCAAAACATTTGTTTACAAACAAATAGAGTTGGGTTTGTTGTGCTGACATTCTATACGTACACAGGAAGATTGTATGCCAAAAGACTTTATGGAATGCGATTCGCCGGATGCGATGTCAGAATTTTTTACAGACGTACGCAGGATGTCATTATCGCCAAGCCTTGGTAGGTGTAACACTTTCTTTTGCGTGACCCCTGAAACGCAAAGCGTCACACAAGGCTATAAAAACGCGGGCACCAGGTTCCAAAACAAACCACTTTATTGCTGGGTCAAGTTCCGGTCAATCCCGTTTTTTCAATTGTTTTGCAACAGGGGTTAGCACAGAACAAAACTTAAGGAATCAAGTTAAGTTTCTACACAATAAACAAGTAAAGTTAATTCTTCTAAATCTTTGCCTGCACACTGCAATACACACTTCATATTAACTCAGCAACGACTCACAAACATGCAACACGTGGCACATAAATAATTGCGAAAACCAGGCAGATTACGTCACCCAATGGAATATGGATTGTTTGTTAATTATGGCGTCACAGATGAACTGTTACGTTTGCCCAAGAAAATATAATTCACAACGGTTGGTGAAAACGACGTAACAGTAGGTAATACTCGACGGAACTAAATCCGCTACAAATCCCACACAACTAATTATTACTACTGCCGCGAAGTTTTTTAATTTGAAAGAAGATAATAATGCGGTTGTATTAAACAGTAAACATCGGGTATCTAGTGAATAAGCTACAGCAAGCAACAAGTACAAACACTCTCAGTGAGCCTAACCAAGGTTATAACAATTTGCAAACTGCAAGACCCCAAGGAACAATCCGACGTCAAAGGAACCCTTAAACGCTGGCAGCATGGTTGACGTACTGTAGGTTACCTTAAACTATTGGTTCTCAAACTTGATTTTTTTCGCATAATGTCCCCCCCCCTGCAGTTTTTTCGATGACTCGAGGTCCACTAACAATCTCGAACTAACTTCACCCAATTCAACAGTGCTTTGTGTGTCCCACAACGACGTTAATTGTTACTTGTGATATTACAAAGCAGTATTGTGCGATGTGCCGCAAAGGTAGCAATCAACGCTGCACATAAAACTTACATTAGGAATATTTCAGCGATCGCTCGGTAAAATATCGACTAAAAGAGACTAAAGACATTTCGCAGACCTACAAAATCCCATAATGGTCCCCTAGTCTGGGGGACCGCTGTGTTCACTTTGAGAACCGTCGCTTTAAACATTATCCTCAAGTTGACAAACACGATATCACGGCTGGTTTCATTTCGACATAGGAAATCGTCATTTGAAAAGAAGTAACGTGGGGCACAAAGTTGCCCCCTTCTGTGGGTCAACCTACAATAGATCATGTTACTGCTAAAAAGACGCTTGTGTGAGATTAACAGGGGTCAGTATCGGGTAAAAGAGTTAGCTAGATGCGCTCAAAGCAATTTAGATTTATAACTTGGTCATGTTAAAAAATTTTGTAGTTAATTTCGTACATTTTGGCAAACTACATCGTCAATGGTCAGTTTGCATTATCACACGTTTGCAAGAAGTCTACACCAAAAGGCGAAACGTCTTTATTATTGACGCGTCAACGAAACGGGGTTAGGAAGAGGTGGGGACGGCATTGTAAACTAACTAAATTAACAAAATCTTTTTAGGAAAGCTTAAGCATTTTTTAAACATCCCAAACTGCTCCCAAACAGCAGAACAAAACCAAGATCAGCAAGGTTATTACGAGCCGTACTCATCTTTCACTTACAGTTCCGTTCCCATCACTGTTTGCATGTTTGGGGTAGGCTATTTTATTCACATTATCTACGTTTGGAAGAAAAAAATTATTGAAGTTCGGCAAGCTTTCTCGGCTGTTTCTATATGTGGTGATTGTATCACATGGACAGGAATATCATGTGCACAATCTCACAAAAAATTGGATGGCCTGGTCAATCTTTTTTTGCTTATGAACCGAATCGTAAAATGACGATCCGGTGGAACGGTACAAACTTAACTTTATTTTTTTGACTTTTGCAGATGACTTTCGTCATACACCTCCAATCGACAGGGACGTAAAGAAAGAACATCAACCGTAAGTTTCTAAGTTTCTGTTCGCAAATTCTTAAAAGAGGTCTTGGATATTTGGTATTCCTCGTGCACATATCGACAGTAGGCCATCATCACCAGCTTCACGCGTGGAAACTATTATTAATCATGATGCGAGGAGAATGAGCTATGGTCCGCTGTGGAATCAATCAGTTGGGTTAAATCAGTCATACGACAGGGTGCTACACAACACAGAGGATCAGGCCAAGCAGTTAACAAGTCAGCTTTGCGTACAAATGAAGATGCTCTGATATCTTGTTGGTATTTTAGTACCACTACGACATGTTTTGTTACATGTTTGCAGATCTAAAGGTTACAAAACAGTTGCGTACTCCCTTCGAAATACAAGACGTACTTTCAATGCTGTATGGACACGTCGTGCATCATTGGCAAAAGGCTTTGAACACTGAGAAAACCATCGAATATTTACTGAAAGGTGTTTAAAGCAAACATGTTTGCTGTATGAATTAATTTTACTCAATGTTTCAATGTTAAGCGGCCGAATCCAGCAATGCTGTTATGTCTCTGGCATCCGCATTGGGTTATCTCCAACAAGCAAATGAAATTGTCGATAATCTGGACAGAGGATTGGACATTGTGTCAAATTTTACTGAAGATGACGATTTAAACCTAGACGATATTAAGGTAGATATTTGACACTGGCCAAACAACGCCTTTTACTATACAAGCACCTGATCAAATTAAAATAAACAATATTGCGAAATAAAACAGGTCAGTTGGAACCATTTTTTTCATCACAATAGTGTTTTTTAGACCTAAACGTCAGTACGTATAGCAGGAAGGTCGCAAAAATCCTACTTGGGCATGTACAAGTTTGCTAATTTCTATTTCATAAATAAGATAGCATTAAAACGCTTTTGTTAATGTAGGTTCTGTCAGTAAACCGAAGTACAAAAGCGAGAATCGAAATCCTACTTGGACAGGTTCTTTTCCAACAAGGACGTCTTGACGAGTCGTTGACTCATTTTCTAAAGGTCTAAAATTTTCCTTGTTGTGGTACACTGTAAACAATATGACCAATTTCAGTGTTTACACCACAGGCGTTAAAAATTCTACAAAGTAGACTTCCACAAAATCGCATTTTGGTATTTATTCAAACTTTGCTGGAACGTAGACGACAAAACCTGCACATCAAACAACCAAGCAGGTGCTACGATTTTAAAGCGTTTTTAAGTTTATCAGATCTGGCCAAGTTTTAACTCGGACATCCAAATTAGTAAAAATCTACATCGGACAAGTAAAATATAAGCAACTAGCCTTCGTTGCTCCCACAAAAACATGATTCACATTCTAGTTTAACTCAATGACACCCAGAGGTCAAACTTTTGCACCAACTAGTCCCAGTAGATTTGGATATTTGTTACCGCTACTTTAAAGTGGTTTCGTCGTAACAATATTTGTAGAAAATTGGTAAGGGGGAGTGGTTAGTTAAAGCAAACCAAAACATTTCGCTCGAAATATTTTGTGTTTGAAAAGAGACGTGAATATACATCCATCGTATTAAACAGCCTACAACATCGTTAGAAACTATGCCAAATTTTAACTGATATGGTCGGCCAGACAATAGAGTCCAACCTATCAGATCCTTTTAACGGTGCATTTTCCTACACTCAAAATATGCACGCATTGACATTATAAAGCTATGTACGCACACAGATATATTGGAAGTGCGTCAAGTAAAGTGGCGAATCGCTACGTGGAGCAGGTACGTTGCTTGTCATACGTTTGGCAAATACTGCTCACGCTCAAACGTGTACCAAACCGAGTCCAGATATCCAGGCTTGTGGCGCTGAAACAGGTACATAAAAACGAGTCTTGTTTTCCAACTAACAGCTATGCTATCTGAATTTTTTGACAGATACTACGTGCAATTTATGAAGGAAAGTTTACTTGAAGTAAATCTTAACGTGTGGGGTATTGCTTTTTAAAAGGTTAACAGGGCTGAAGCGGCCGACGACGACCTGCAAGAATTGATAACTGCATACACATACATGATGCAGTTGCATCAGTTTGACGGCAATCTTTCGTCAAGTGCATTTTACGAAAGCAAAGCTACTGCGCGCTGTTTGGAATTGCCGCTTAAACTCACGGCCTCAGACATGTACATCACAGGCCATCTACACCTGGTAACAAACTAATTCGTATCTGTTCATTGCAGTTAGTTTACTTCAATGCAAAAGTTTTGCATCGGCAGGTAAGTTGCTCCGTTCGCCTTTGCAACGGCAAACTAGCTTACGCGACCACAGCCGGTTATCGAGCATACAACGTGGCTGACGAGCTCGGTGATGTCGACATCAAGTTACTGGGTAAAATTACCACGAGTGATCGTAAAATCACAGCTTGCAATTAAGTTTTTTTTATTAATAGTTCTTCCCCTAATCGCACAAATTCACACCTTTACTGGAAAAGGTCGTGCTTGCATTGAGGTTTTGAATTTATTGTGCAACGTTTCAAAGACCAGCGGCGATGAGCTTGGGCTGTTATCTTATTACACTCTATGCTTTGACCTAATACTGGACGCTGGCTACAGTTTAGAAAGAGCGACATCGTGCGTAGAACATATGCAGAACGCCGAATCAGTCGACATGGGTAAGCTAAATGAATTCGTAGTTTGTAAGTTTATTGATTTGTTGAAAAAAAGAGGCTTGTAGGTTGTAATGCCGCTTTGCTTTACTGAGCAGAAACTCATTGCCAACCCACAAAGGGTTTGAGCCGCTTGATAAAGTTAACTATTCCCATAAATCGAAAAGTTTAAATAAAAATGTTCCAAAAACTGCAATGACTTAGCCTAGTTTGCTTTTGCATAGCACTTGTAGGTGCTGTTGAAAATAAAAGCAAAATAACATGAACATTTAGGAGATATACCACGCCTGTACGTGAGAGCTTCGATGGCTGTTTGGTGCTATAGAAGAAACGAAGCGTTTAACGGAAAAGCCTGGTTAAAGGTAACAAAAACGTTGGATCGGAAGTTCTTTTGCACGTTTGACCACGCTAGGATTTTTTTCTCCAGCTTGCAATGGAAACAGTGCCGGAGCATTTAGATAGTTTTATTGCAGCCCGCGCCTTTGTGAGGCTAGTAGAAGCTCGTTTGCTGGAGCTTCGAAAATGCCAAGAGTCATACGGAATGAAAGACAAGGAAACAATTAAAGTACGCATAATATACTTACATTCTGATTTACCTAACCAACCATTTCTTGTAGGCAAACGTCTCGTGCAAAATACTGCTTACTAAGCTGGCGGATTTATGCAAAGCATTTGCAGTTTTTAACCCACGCTATCTACACTTCGCATCCTTTTATCAAATGCTGTGTGGCAACAGACCTAAAGCGAGAGAACAAATCGCCAAAGCAATAAGCATGGCACGTTACTGTGGAAATGCTATTGATCAGCAATGGGCAGAGCACAGTCAATGCACGTGGTTTGAACAAAATTCAACGGAGGATTATTGGGTGAAGCACTGTGACTCAATGCCGGACTGGGAAACTGCAAACAAGAACGATCACATCGAAAGAAGCTTTAAATTTACTAGTGTGCACTGTTTCTTCTAGTAGTATTTGTAATGAAATGGAGGTCGATACACTGCTTTGTGTGTTATTGCGAATGATACACTTAAATATATTTTGGCTTCTGAAATAATGCCCAACATCATGCTTTAACAAACTTAGCAATGAAAAATCCAATAGTATCATCTTCAGGCAAGGTTTTTTCCCCATTTTGACATACGCTGGCAGCAACTTGTGGGTTTGGTGTTTGTGTAAACTTGGAAAAGTCGTCGAGAGAAATTGCTTCTGGAGGCTGAAAATACTGTAAACACTCTAGTTGGTCTTGTGTCAGTGATGTGCAATTTCGACGACCAAATTTTCCCAGATGGGGTTTCTGATGAGAATAAGGACTTTATAAAACGTGTGATACAGCATTTCGGTTTCCATTGCGCAATTACAGCTAGATTTTCGCAAACCTGAATGACTACCATGCAGCGCAAAATGACTTTGTGTTTTTACAGTCGTAAAACATGTCATCAGACCCCACATGTTTGGAAGTTTTGCGTTTAGGATATACTAAAAAAAATTTACAAAATACTTATAGTTTGCATTTTACCAACTATTAAAACAATAAACTTGTAGGTGTCTTATTTTATTACATATTGCTGTTTTAATTTTTTTTTACATTTTTGGGGGCATATTGGAGAACTGATTGATTAGCTGGGGTCAAAAGTTACAGTGCAGTTACAACTTCTAATACCCTGCAAATCATGTGTGGGAAATTAAAAAAAAAATTGAATTTTTTTGACCGAACTGGTGATATACATGTATTTGGGGCTGTATGGGTATATAATTACTTAGGCGATCAAGCTGAAAATGTTAACATCCAATATACAGCGGTTCATCTACAGTTAGGTTTCAGTGCATTTTGATTTGTATGTCTAAACCAAAGTCATGTAAATGAACAAAATAATATTTGGGGTAAAAAGGTGCAAAATGGGTGGATCTAACCAAAAGTCACAAAAGACTTTTAAATATTTGCATTATATCAAATTAGGTGTCTGACAAAATAAGAGAAAAAAGTAAAAGCAATATGTGCCCCCCCTGAAAGGGGTCTCAGAATCAATTAGTTGAGATTGTTTAACAATATTCCACTCATGTATATCATATATCTACTAACTTGCTTGTTACCTGTTTTGATAGGGCAATTGACATGTGTTGTTGTAATGCCCATTCAACCAAGCCCTCATTTTCTTCAACAGTGGTTGTACAGGTACTATACACCAAAGTTCCCCCAGGTTTTAGGAGTTCAACAGCCTACAAGAACACAAACATGTGTAAGTGGTTTTGGGACAGGGTCAAAAAACATACAAGACAAGGTTTTGTCAAAAATTAGGGTTTAAATTTTGCTTTAGTTTCAGGAATTAATAAATAAAAAATAGAACATTAGGGTTAATATTTTGGTACTCTGAAATGAAAAAAAGACACAACTGTCAACACTTCCACTTTTTAACAGGTTCAAATTTGAATACAACCAAAATTTTATTTATTTTTTTTAAACCCCACGCCCTTCCCCCAAAAAAGTTCCAGCTGGCTGGCATAAAGGTTTAAAATAGGGATGAACCAATAGAGGGTAAGGGGGTAACTCACCAAAACAGTTTTCTGCTTTTTTATAATTAGGATTTAAATATTTCATACAAATGTTTATTGGTCTTATGGATAAAACAGATTTGCCAAAAACAGAACACTGATAACCTCACCGTAGAAAAAAGCTGTTTTTGTAAGGTGAAATAGGAAGTAGTTTGCTTAGTTTCTGCAAAAACAAATCTGGGTCTTTGTCCCAAAGCGCTACATGGAGCATCAAGTAAAATCCGATCAAAACTTTCACATTTAAATTTTTTTTCCTCTGCAAAATAATGGCATAAAGAACCACCACCAAGTTAAAGCAACATTTTTTATTTACCTAAATCTTTGCTGCACAAATCTCTTGAATCCATAGTAAGTATTTCAATGCTTGAAAATGCAATTAACATTTTCTTCATATTATTGAGTATTTTACTGCATCTCCTAGAGGATCGATCAACACCAATTAATTTTCCTTTTCCACCCATTAATTCATAAAGATGCAAAAGTTTTCCACCTGGGGCTGCACACATATCTAAAACCATTTCACCAGGTTGTGGATCCAACACACGACCAACCAAAATTGAAGGCAAATTCTAAATGTTAGGTTTTTCAGTTAGTTTTTGAAATGTGTTTAAATTATAGTTTTTTACAAACAAAACCTAATGTGTAAGATAATTAGGGCACAATCCATGTTTGGCTGCTTTCGGTCAAATATAAAAGCTTGTTATTTATAAACAAATATATGGTAATCAAAAATACATGGCTGAAGCAGGATACTGCATGTATTTTATATGTATGTAATTATTTGGTAACATGCCTGCATAAATATCTTGTTTGGAAGAATGTTGTCTAAACATGGAGCAAAAAATAATGATTCCTTCATTTTCAGTGCAACACCTTTTTCAACCTGCATGAAAAATTGTTTTAACAAAAAAATAGAAAAATAAAACAAAACATTAACCACATAAAATGTTTGCTGTCACCAAATTGCCATTCCACATAAACCACCACTCTATTTAAAAATAACATGTTTCCTCCTTTACTACATTGGGTTTCATAGTTACTTAAACTTTTTTAACATGATTGTTTTTTTGTATGTGTTGTATGTGATTGCTTTTTCACCTTTACTCTCTTGTAACCTTTCTTGGTAATTGTATTAGAGAAACACTGGTTGCAGCGTTCCCCTTTGGTATAAACATTTGTGCAAAACTGACTGCAGGCAGGAGAAAGAGCCTTGGCAGTGCGATTGTAAAGTTATCCTGTTGAGCCTTAACATAAATTGTAACTCTTGTTTTAAAGCATGTTTTGTTTTCTATAACCTTTGGGCATGCTTGTGTTTTTAATGTAGTTATTGTTATTGTAAATAAGAAAGTGGTATCGGTTAACCTTGTGCTTTGGAGGCCTTGCCTGCTAGATAAACTTATAGTTATAAAAATCCATAAGTGAATAAAGTATTAAGGTCATCAGTGTCTAACTTAAATCAGCAAAATGTCTGCTTGGCCACCCTAAATAAATGCCCATTTAGGTGCGAAGTAGCAGCCTGTTACCAACCGCTTAGCATTGTGGCGCTTGTCAATCACTTCCTCGAATCGGGTAGGTTTGCATTTGGGGCAAAACAGTCAGTGTTTAAACACATATTTGTCCCGGTAAGGGTATGTGAACAAAAAATAAATATTTGGGTTTAAAAAGGTAAAAAATAGGTGAATCAAAACTATAGTCACAAAATACTTTAGACTACTTTGCATTGTATCAAATGTCAAAATAGGAAACATTTAGGTGACTTACTCTATTAAATATTGCTGTTTAAAAAATTAAATGTTTGGGGTGCTGTGGGTGAACTGGGGTAAAAAATTGTCAGAGCACAACTTTAAATACCCATCTAACATGTGTGAAAATTTAAAGACATTTAAAAAACCCATTCCTGACCAAAACATGGGAATAAATTCATGAAACAAAAAACTGAATATTTGGGGTTAAAAAGGTAAAACATGGGTAAATCCTAACTAAACCCAAAAAATCCATTGTTGATTGACAGTTGACACGCCTTTCTACTTACAAACATTTTCTTACAATTATTGCACAGAATCATAACCACCACATGCCTGACATTGTTTTGATGTTGAAAGGAAAATCACTTACAGTTACATAGTCACATCTAATACAAGTCATGGGGTATTTTTTTAAATTTAATAGACTATAACTGTTGTTTTGTTGCTTGAAATTTTGCATGCCATTCTGCCAAAATTAATGTAAAACTTAGATTAAATATTCTGGATTCGAAACAACTTTGAACAACCCTACTTGTCAGTGCACAACTTCCATCTATGTGTCCTCTTCGTAGAAGGGAACCAATAATTACCACCGAGAGTTTAACAGCTGATCTTTAAGTCCCTTTTGTTACTACAAAATTTATGTTTAAAAAATTGTTTTTGCCCTCTTAGCCAAAACTTGTAGTCAATGTCGCTAATTGTAAATTACGGTTGCTATCCCTACAATTGGAAAACATTTAACAATGCTCACAGTTCTCTTAAATATGTCATCCCTTGAAATTAATGCACAAGCATTTCCGACAAACAATTTTTCTCCATCGAACTTAACCATTCCTTTTAAACATTTCCCACTAACATGAGCATATACTGCAACATCATCATTTACTTTTAAACCTGTAATGTACATAAATTCTTTTTTAAATTTTTTTTAATAAACCTCTTCAAGAACAACTTGTTGCAAAAGTTGTGGCAACTTAAAAGGGTAAATATCTTGGTAGGACAGGATTACTGTACAAATCTGGAAATAAGTGTGAACACTGACCTTTTGGCATGCATAAAATGCCTGGGACAAATGCATCTGCACCTCGCAATATTGCCATGCCACAGAGTTTATCGACTACCACCACCTTACCATTTGGCTTTACATTTCGCCTTACAGATGGAATTACACACACATTTTTAAGAATTGGATGTCTGTATACTGTAGGCTCAACAGGCAACTTCTGTTCCTTATAAACCTACAATAGATGGACTTGTTACATCATTAGAGTAAACAAACAAGAAATGTGGGTATTCCAGTATATATTTAGAACTAGGAGTGGTTTTCATCATATTGCACTTCCACATACACTGTATTATATTTTAAAGAAGCTGTATTCAACATATTATTTTTCATTGGATCCTATAGTCATACAGGCTTTCTATAGCTAAATTGTTTCAGATAATAAAAGCATTCCAAGTTTAAAGTGATAGAGTCAAACATTGCGATAAATAAACTGCCATGACAAGTTTGATGAACTGAATTTACATTAAATTCAGGTGTTGTTTGTAATTTTGACCTGATCGACCCACCTGTTGCAGATAATTTTTAATTTCTTTTTCAATAGAACCTTTTTCAGTATCATTAAATTTGTTTACACGAACAGTGGTGAACAATGGTGGTAACAAAATTGACATCAGGAAATAGGAACAAGAGTAAGAATTAACCTAGAATTTTAACATTTAGTAAAGAACCTTACACAAAAAAATTAAAAGTTTTTATTAGCGAATAAAGGCATAAAATATAATATGTGAAACAGTCATAGTAATGATGTTTGTCACTAAAACTAGATCAAAGATTGCAAGTTTTATGCAAACATTGTTATGGTAAGCCCTAATACCAACACTGTAAAATCTAATTGGGATCAAATTGGTACAAGTGTTTATCGCCAAAGTTAAAACTCATCCACTGCGGTTTGCAATTTAATAAAAATGTAGCATGATAATATAACATTAGTTTGCCATGTGTAAAAGATATGCACAGCAGGAATAGAATGACACCAACAAAAAAACATTTCTTTATGATCACTTCAACAAATTTCATTAGGACACAATGACAAATGTATTTACACTTAAAGTAAAACATGCAATCAGAAAAAAGTCTTTGACAACACAGTGATTTAAAGTAAGTGTGTCTTTTTACTTTTTACAATGTCATACAATTTTTTGTGATGCTTTACTAAATGGTGATGTGGTACCAGAAGCTACCCATGACATGCCAAGTGTATTGTTATTTGACTTGTTTTTGTTTAATTTTCCAACCATTGCAGATTTCTGTTGCTCATGAAGAGTTTCTATAGCATAAGTAAAGTAAATCTCATGTGGATCATTTGTTCTTGGGGAATCGTAAAGAACTTGTTTGTTTTTTTCAATTGTGTCTATCACACGATTTTTAAACAATGTAAGCTTGTTCTCATACAAGACAGCAGCTTCAGGATTTAGTGGCCTTTGAGTATCAATTTTGTAAAAAATTCGACGAGTATACAGTAAAATATTCCAGATGTGATTAACGTTTCTTCTCCAAGTAGGAAATGCCCTTTGCACATCAAGCTTTCCAGTGTTGGGTTCAATCAATGGGTGAAACGGGGCACAATTAAACAATATCTGAGGACATTCGCCATCAGGGTATGTTGGTGGGATCGAAACACAAAACTTAAAAATTCCAGATTGATAAAGGCCTTGTCTTACAAAAATTACCCCAAACCACAATAAAGGTGATTTGGCAGACGGAATAATGTACATTCCAGGGAGGCTTTGTTTTTGTAACAAGTTATATTCTGCCATCAATGAATATTCCAAAAAGAATGGTCCATAAGATTTGGGAGTTGTCCCATCATTTTGGGCAACACCTTTTTCAGTTAAATTGGCTTGTGACATCTCTTCAAAACAAATCTATGTTAAAACAACATAAAAGGCTGTTTCTCTGTAAAATAAACATGCACCTATAATGATCATCCACAAGGTAGTTGTGTTTTGATTTGTTACATCGGATCGAAACATGTTTAAATACATATATATGTCAAAATTACCTGCTCAATGCCTTCATTGTTTGAATTGGTGCAATTAATTTTTTGGCACCAACACCTTTACTACTACTGCAGTTAGGATTGTGATCTTGGGACCAAATTGATATTGTCGAAATTCGAAATTTTTACTGCCCAATCGTGGTATTCATAGGCGTCGATTTTTTAGCAAACTTTGTTTTATGTGGGGTGGTGAAATGATCAAATCCAAACGGTCAAACACGTGATCAAATTACACAATGTGCACCTGTTGGTTCGTAGCGTCACTATACAATCTACTATTGCACAAAAGATTTCCTCCTGTATTGTTTAGCATATGAAAAGAAATATGTGTCGCTTGTCTCACACATGTTTGGTGTAATGAAGTCTTCAGAAAATTTCAGGTCGGCGCAAGCAACATATGTTTTGAAAGCAAGAATGAGTTGAGTTGAGTTTATTTCGCTCGGTGAAAGAAATAATAGCAACCCAATTTCACTAAAACAATCACCGAGCCAGAAATAACTGCGCAATGTTGAGATGTTATATGGCGCAAAAAGAATATAATAACGAATCCAGGAAATTTCTGAGGTAGCAGCATAGACTTTTTATAATGGCTGCCACCCTTAAAATTTTCAGCGGGGAGGCCGACACCCCTGTCCCCTGCCACCCCAGGAATTGATGCCTATGGCAGGATTGGACAAGTAATGCAAACAGTATGTTAACTAGAAGGGTGGCTTACCATATATAGACATTCTACATACACTATTACCCGATATTAAAAGAGGATATATTCCCCACATTATATTACATTGGGTCTTATAGTTACCAGCGCTATTTATGACATGATTGTTTCTGCTGGCAGAAACGCATGGGTCCCCACACATGCAAAGTTTTACATTGTGCATTTTTTGGATATGTCCAGGCTATAGGTATATAAACAAAGCAATCAGTGCACTACAATGGCATGTTCTACAAACTGTGTAAGTTTCCTCCAATTCGGACATTGTTTAATAATTTTATCCATTTTAGGGGCTAGCAGAGTAACTGATAGGGTTGTGGGGTCAAACAAAGAAATTGATGCAACACAATGACTTGTTCTACAAACTGTGTAGATTTCATCGAATTCGAACATTGTTTAATCATTTAACCCATTTTAGGGGGCTAGCGGGGTAACAACTGGGGCTATTGTGTCAAATTATTAATTCCACAATGGCATATTCTACAAACTGTGTAAATTTCATCAAATTTAGACATTGTTCAAAAGTTTGACCCATTTTGGGGGGCTAGCAGGATAACTGATGGGGTTGTGGGGTCAAACAAAGAAATCGATGCATCACAATGGCATGTTCTACAAACTGTGTAAATTTTAACAAATTCAAAAATTGTTTAATAATTTGACCCATTTTGGGGGGCTANGATTCTTGTGAATAAGTCCCAGTGTTGTTACGATTCTCTTCAATGAAAAAAAGAAAAGTGTGAATAAATTCGATATGTTAGAATTGAAAAAAAAAAAAAAAACAGAGTAAAAACAATATGTGTCCCCTTCAGGGAAGGGGACCCATAATTAATTATTATTTGCAACTTTTACTTTGAGAACCTTAAAAAAGATCACAGACATTGTGCCAAGTTGAAAATTGGACATTTTTGCAAACAACAATCTTCCATTAGAACCAGTGTTGCATCACCTTTTTTCTTGTACCATCACACGAGCAGCTGGGTGATTTGAAAATGCTCGATTAATAGACAAAAATCAAAACCAAATTTATCACCATTAAAACTTGCATGTAGAAAAGGCAATGATTTGGGAAAAACATTTCGAAATTTTGTATGTATATGACAAATTTTCGTTTTACAGTAATTAGTTTTATTTGCCCAATCCCAATCCCAATCATAAATCAAACTCACATCTCAACTCTAAACTTTGCGCAGCAATTTCCGGCTAGGTGATTGTATTTGTGCAAATGTGTTGCTATAATTTCTTTTACTCAGCGAAATAATCTCAACTCAACACAAATTACCTTTTGCAACAAAGTGACACAAAATATTTTAAAGCAAGCCAGACTTGGCGAAGTCAGCTCAGTTTAATCATAGAAATCAAAAACATAGAATGATTGTATTGGAGTTCGTTTCGCATGGATAGGTCTAAACCACTGTAAGCGGGACTTCGGTCTGATATTTAATTGCATTTTAGGAAAGATTCAGGATTTGACCTATTCGAATGAATTCCCGTGAGTATTCGTGTTCTTGAATACTTCGTTCCGATTTTATTGTCAACTATTCGAATAGTATTCGAATGAGTTCATGCGAATATTCGCATTCGTAAATACTTCGTTCCGATTTTAATGTCAACTATTCGAATAGTATTCGAATGAGTTCAGGCAAGTATTCGTATTCGTAAATAGAT
>QXVZ01007055.1:0-19167 GCA_008931825.1 Phallusia fumigata
GGCATTACCTCCTCTTTTCAGCAAAAATTAAGAAATAATGCAGCCCAGTTGATGGTTGGTTGACCACAAACCGTAGGTTGCCATAAACAACTGCTAACATTTAACAGAAGACTATTAACTTTTTCATGTAAAAAACGTTAAAATGCGGCATTGAAACTGTAATCCGGTATAAATTAATGTGAACGAACGAGGGTGAAACGCCAGAGTACTGTGGTTAAAGAAAGTTTTAATCAATCAACAAAGAGCAACATATCTACGCAAAACCATTTATTTTCCAATTGCTTTTTCCTTCCTGCGGTTTTTGCTGTGTTTTGGTTTTACGTATTTACGCTTAACAGAGAACCAAACAATATCCTTAAAGGAAAACCATCCGAGTTCAAAAACCACACGATGGTGCAAATGCAAACGAATGGCCCTTAAATGTCAGCAGCGGCATTTCAAAAGTTAGAAACGCGATTTGGGATAAGGTTATGGAAACTGTAAGTTCTCCTTTAAACATAAACTTGTCCAACATCGTATTTGATAGAACACATTCTACCAGCATCAGGAGACATTCCTTTTTGTACTATGTAGAAGGCTGCAATATTTGGTAACTCTATGTTTTTTTGTTTTTACGTTTGTCAAGCACAACGTGTGTACACTCCCCAATTCTATTGTCATCTATTCGAATCCTGCGACCGCCTTCTTCTATTANCATTTCAAAAGTTAGAAACGCGATTTGGGATAAGGTTATGGAAACTGTAAGTTCTCCTTTAAACATAAACTTGTCCAACATCGTATTTGATAGAACACATTCTACCAGCATCAGGAGACATTCCTTTTTGTACTATGTAGAAGGCTGCAATATTTGGTAACTCTATGTTTTTTTGTTTTTACGTTTGTCAAGCACAACGTGTGTACACTCCCCAATTCTATTGTCATCTATTCGAATCCTGCGACCGCCTTCTTCTATTATACTTTAACGTGTAAAAGCGATCGTCCGGGCGCAATGAAGGGCTACAGACTTCTATACATGACTTAAGTGGGCGTTTGCTGCCCCGAGCAATTTATTACTCCTCGCAATTCGTGTCTCAATACTTTTGCACACGGCACAAACCGACTCTTCTTCTTTCTGTCGTCCCGGGTGCAGAAAACACGATGTCGAGGGACTTTCTTAATTCGTGCTCTGGTCCTAACGGAAAAGGGCTAGTTTTCACAAGGTCCGTGCAGGATTACAGAAGTTAGTTACTTTCGGAAGTGACAGATAGGTATTCGTTTTCGTTCGTACACTTTGGAATTGTAATATAATTGCAATACGTATGGATTTTGACATTACAACTTTAAATATAGAAACACAAAACACTGAATTGAACTGTAACTTAATTAAAAACATACATGCCAGAGATGCAATGATGATGACAACAGCGACCGTAAAAATGTTTGCATTGCAATGTATTTAACAAAACAATTAAGCTCTCTGCCCTATAAATCAGTGTCTTGCATGAAATGACAGAATCGAGGCGTATTGGACAGACGAGGCATAACTTAATCTGATGCGTGGTAGCTCATGCGTATGGGGTGTCCTGTTATTGAACTAGTTTGGTAAACGTACTGAGAGGGTGAAACTGATATCGTGTGTTTTGAATTGACTGATGGAGTTGTTATGTGATTCTTTGCGACGAGTGTTAAAAATGTTTTGTGGTTTAGGCAAAAATGATTGCCAGAGAGCTTGTGTTTAGCGAATACATTGCAAAACAAACGTTTTAACATACGTTTCTACACTTTCTGTGTTTCACTACATAAAAGCTTTTTATGCAGTTATGTTTCAATTAAGTTTCTTCACAAGTCAGTGTTCTATATATTGTGGTGTTTGGTAACAAATGCGTTTAGCAGTAAGTCTTCATACGAAAGGGACAACTGCCTCAATAAGTATATGATGCGAAAGCGAATGGGTTTTAGTACCAGTTGGTTTGTGTTGAGATTATAATGCAATAAGATAGCTTACGACGAATTATTTGCACGAGTTGACGTTTTTTACGTCTCGCCGCGTTGCTAAGTACTGGAGCAGCCGCAATAAACGTGCCTGCGTGAGCGAGGGGTTAAAAATCCATCCGAGCGTCACGTGGAAAAGGAAGCTGGATACTTGTTTGCTTCGAAAACGCGTCATGCAACTTGGAAGTAGTCATGCCGCACAGCTAAGTAGCGCTTACACATTCACAAATAAGCTATCCCTCGTAATTTGGCCGGTGTTGTACGCTTGTTTTACCTATGAGTCAAGTATATTCGCTTCATGGCGTTATATGTTTAAAACCGTGTGCCAAAGCAACGTTTGATGGGGAAAACGCTGTTACAAGTGCAGGGGGTAAAGGCAAAACGTTGAATTACCCTAACAAATTTACCTAGCTGCACTTTGACCCAACTTACTAAAACTTCCTGTCATACAATATTGCCGCGACAATCAATTCTTTTTAAGGCTTATAATAAGGTTTAGGTTTAAAACTGAATTCAGTATGGACGCTGGCAAAAGTTGCCAAAATTGGTTACTTACATAATAATGCGAACCCAATTGGCCCGGTGAATTTCTTTACATTCAAACGGACAAAGAAACGAAAACAACGTTACACGAAACTTCGGAAAAAACATATCTGTACTATCACGTTTTTTATACGTGGGTAAAAATTCACGCATTCCTAACCGATCGTTGTCAACCAATTTACGTCAGACGGCGCAGCAGTAAACCTAAAAAGTAAATACGATCTTATACTGTGTGGTACTAAGTTGAAATGAGTTTACTTCCGCAGAGTATTGCATCCTTTTATGCATAGCACACTTGTGTCTGAGTAAGGAAATAGAAACCAAACGTTAATGTCGTTTTTGTGTCTGGGTGACAATGCGAATTTCCCTACACTTGGTAATATTTCCAGTCAAAACAGAATGCGTTCTTGCGTTTTGCCTTTTTTAAACACGTGCATGCAACAAAGTCTGACATAATGTACGATGAATCCACAGAGATATACAGTTTTCCGATTAGAAAACATTTGGACAAAATCCATGCGTAAATAACTGTACAACGGCCATCGCTTCAATGCGCGCTTCGCTTCAATCCCCATTACGTTGTCGTTGCTTTGAATTTCAATCGGAACCACGACTTTCCGATTAAAACCTCAAAGCGAAAAGTTGCGCAACTAATTGCCCTTTGATAAACCGGCAAACGCCGAACAAAGCTTGGCAATAGCGCTGTTGATCAATCAACATTCGTACGGTTTTGCATCAAATATTCACTAGACAATGACGACCGGACGGACACGCTTAAACCTCTGGGATTCAAATGTCGATTTTCAGTTTCGGTGTTTACCAATCACAGCCCTTCGGTCGGATGCATCTCGGCAGTAGTTATGCGCTATCGATTCAACCAATCGTCGCTTTGCATTAATCTGGCCACTTAATGAGTTCGAAGCGCCCCTCGACGTGTGTAAATAATTGAACGCGCGTCGCTCCGCCGCTTAATAAGTCTGTTGTCGCATGCCGGTTCTGCTTGTCATTTCGTATCAGCGATTTTTACGCATCTTTCCAGTCTCCAGGGGGCCGGGTGCACCGAAATGGATAGCGATGTTCATAATGCGGCACAACACAGAAAAAATGCAGCCCTTGCGTTAAAGAGAACCGCGCCGACCGACAGACTATTGCTTCCCCTGCCCGTTGTGGGCAAAATAGCGAGCATTGATAAGGCATTGCTCACTCGCGAGCTGAGCTTCGGTGCTGGCACAAGGCGTGCTGGTGTGGAAACTGACAGAGTGCGTTTCCACACGGCACTGACTGCTGTGTGTTTACAACAAGGAAACGAGGCACCGCTTCCAGCATGCGCTGCCAGAATAAAACTGTGATTTGGGCGTGCAGATATTCGAAACGCAGTGAAAAACGTGCTGATAGGCTGACTCGATGAAGGCGTAGCATTAGTCATACCACCTTACTATTTTAACCAGCTTTAGCCCCGCGGCGTTTAGCGGATTTAGACTAGAAGTTCGCCTAACTAAACTGCATTTGACAGGTCAAAAAGTTTATTGAGATACAGGCTTACTTCTATATACAAGCTTTCTATGGCAGTGAAAGGAAGCAATACGCAACCACGATTTCCACATACGGCAGCAGTTGGGGTTCTTAAGGCGACAATAATAGTGCACAGCTAACAACACAGCTGTTGGCGAGTTAGCCAACACAACTAGCGTAGGCGTCATTCAAACTTAAGCATTCATTAATCGCAGCATATAATGATAAAGTAGAGCCGCATAGTGCCATTCAATAACATGGAAATCCGAACGTTTTCTGCGTAAGGCGTTCCAGTGTATTCAGTATTTCTAAGACAGGGTCACACGACAAAAGTTAGTCGTATTGTTGGCATGACTTGTCAATGAGACTCTTAGTGACATGTTTTTGAATGGTTGTCTATCAGTTTGTCGGTCACACTGCATAGTAGTGTTTGGTGTTTTACAAACTGTGCCAGTCAATAGGCAAACGTTTCCCGTTCTGTCCATAACACGGAAACGCTGCTAATCAAGTTGTTTGCTTTATTCCTTCAGCCAGAACGCAGACTACAAACCTTTACACCACAGTAACCCCTTACCACAAGCGTTTTGGTAAATGTATCTTTGCGAAAGTTTAGAAGTATGCCAGCTTTGTGGCACAATAAAACCAACATTTTGTCATGTGCGCTGGTGGTTATAGTGGCTATTAAGCTATTTTTAAAATTTAGGTTTCAAACTGACTCAGAACACAATTTAATCCCGCAACCGTATGTAAAAGATTTCAAAGAGATATTGATGCTCACTTTTTTCCCAGTTTAAAACAATTGACACAACAAAGCTCGTTTAAGACTAAACTCCCGTTTAAGACTCGTTTCAAACTTCTGAATAGCAAAGACAATTGTGGCAACGCAGTTGTAAGTTTGTTCTTTCACAAAAGGCACGTAAGAAGCTGAATTTCATCTCAGGTATGGTACTTCGGCATGTTGACAGGATGTGGAGTAGTTAAGATGGTCGTCAGACTTACTTCCAAGCGGCTGGTATCCATTCATGTTGTACGTCTAGTCGTGTTGCCATTCACGTCACCAGCTTTCCACCAGGATTTGCACCTTAGTGAGCCCCAATGACCCTGAATTTATGTACAGGATGCAGCAACTGCGCTTTCTATCCAAGTATCTGTATTTGTTTTCACGTTGGTGCATTTCTACAAAGAGGTGTTTGCAGTGATCATGTGCCTTTGTGCCAAGTGGTTGCAACATTTTATCTTGCTGGTTATACGTTTTTAGGCGAAACACGCCAAGAGAAAAGTTTCGTCTGGGATAAAATTATAGAGCAGATCATGATAAACTGTCACGATATAAGAACAGGCTTTAAAACTACCGTTTTTAACCAGTTTTGACCAAAGGACTATCTGAATGAGAGTAAGAATGAGAGCTTCGCAACGCTATCGATCATCATTTGGCGAACTGGTGACCAGTTTATAAACCTACATCTTCTCGTGAGATGAGCAAACATATGTTGGCTGTGTGTTAGCTTCGTTAAGGACACGTTGCTGAAACGTTACCTTAATACATATAGATAAACTATAATGTCTTTTTTCCAGAGCAGATAGGATCTAAGGTTATCAAGCAGGTGTAACAGGAATTCTGCCAAGCGCGAAACCAAACACATCCAGCCATGTCGTTCCCCAAGCCCGAATACATACAAAATTTCATCGATGAAAAGCTGAAGAAAGGCAACAAAACCGAAAAGACATCGCTGATGGACGAAGACAGTCTCGCAAGGTAATGCATAGATGGGTAACACCCTGTAGCTAGACCACGGGAGCTTGTTACAACACGACACGAAATTAAAGGTGTGGCTGCTATTTACCGGCAAGTAAAANGATGGGTAACACCCTGTAGCTAGACCACGGGAGCTTGTTACAACACGACACGAATTAAAGGTGTGGCCGCTATTTACCGGCAAGTAAAAGACCAAAGCATGGGTGGCACTAAACTTACGTTTTGTCAAATCAATCAGGGCGAATCCTTTGTGTCATGTTTGTTCAGAGCAGGGCGTACTTTGAACATTTGCTCGGGTGTACGTTATGAATAAAACCGCAGGCAAACCTGACTATTTTTCAGTCAAAAAACAGTATAACTTGAGTCTCCCGACACGATATCGGCGATTAATGGTGTTATGAAATTGCTACTTGTCCATGACGGCCCTTGGTTTTTGACTGGAGCGCTGGTAAAATGACCTGTAAATTTAATGAACTGAAACGGCAAAGTTTGTCCTACAGTGTATCTATCACAACTGTACTGCCGATTGCGAGGACTTTGTACGTGATTTTTAACGGTGTTGTTGTGTCATTGAACAATGGCGCGTATAAACGGCGCAACCGTGAAGTGTAAGAACATACACGACACGTCAAATAGGCTGAAATAGAAATGCATACATTGGGGGCTTTCAATTCTAAGAACTAAGAGAGAACTTTAAGCCGTAGCACACATAAAGCTCGTCAATTAAATTTAAATCGCTTCCCGAGGTGTTGCTGCTGCGGAGATAAATGTAAATGTTTGTTGACGAAGTGTTTATAATTGTTGTGAATAAAAGGGCAGTTGCTTTCAAAGGTTTGTGGCAAAATGGGACAATAAATGGTTTAAGAAAACAAAGGATCAAATCAAACAGCTGTGATTGGGACGTGATCACATCCAGCCGCTGTATAGTCACATTGTATGACCTCTACAATGAAGTGCATTATTGACAACATCACGTTTAACGCTTCACGAGTTTAGATCTCAGCATGCACATTTTCTATTATACTTGTCGTTATAAGTACTCCAAAACTTGTTTGTCCCAAACAACCAACTCCTCCTAAACTAAAAAAAGGTACCGAAGTTTTAAACCAGAATGAAAGCCCTAAAAATCCGAAACCATTTTCATGGTCATGCACTGCCAGTTTTCATGGCGCTATTCTACTTACTGTTTTGGGTAAATACAAGCGTGACCCCGTTGGCGCCAGTGTGTATTGGTTAGATGTGTTCAATAAGAAGATACAAGCCACTTCTTTTGTGTGAAACGTTTTCTACGATTCGCCAAATTTTAACACAATGAAAAATGGACATCTGAAGTTGTGCACTGATAACTTTTAACCTCAGTTCACCCATTTGTACATATCTAAGTTAAGCATGTGAACGCAAACCCAAGCTGATTCCACTGCAGTAAACCTAATGCGCGGAAATGTACACAGGGAATCGGAAGAGGTAAACGGCAACGAAAGATCTCACCATAATCCGAGCCTGGAAACGCCGCGAAGAATGAATGGCAGCTCGGGCGAATCACCGGCATTTTCCGAATCCGACGACCAGGCGCGGCGAAAACGGGTGGGACTAAACGGTAAATCCACAGGAAGCGAGTCAGACTTCGATACTGACGATAGCGCCGTGTTGGCTCGCGCAAAGCTAAGAAACGGACACAACTCTGCACCGATCCCTGCCCGCCATAAGCATAAAAAGGCGAAGGACGCACGCACACCGTTACGCGGTTCCGACACGCACGGCGGCGCGTACGGCGGGACGTCCGAGGTTGAACTTGACACGGCCGAGACCTTGGCGAGTTACAGTCCCTCGAACGGCGTTAAAGGCATCCTTAAAGTCGGAGGAAGCACCTCCAAGAGGCAAGAAAAGGAGAACTTGATTGGGGGCTCGTCGCCGCAGAAGAGCAGGAGAGATCGAAAGGGAGATGCGGGAAATCATAACGGTGATTCGAGCACCAGTGATGATCCAGGGCAGTCGTACGGGCATGAAGTACCACATTCGTCGTCACATAATCACGGTAAGCTTACAAGTTCGCTTAGAGAAGTAAGTCTAAAATTTTAACACAAATTAAGCGGTGAGAAAGACCTGCATTCGATTTTCGATAATTTGCTCACAAAATATCGTACTTTCATTACTCCGTTCACAAACTTAACAATTTCCGTCCAAACCAGCATACAGTTAATGTCAGTCGCAAGAAAAACATGTAAGGGCAATGCTGTTTAATACGGACACAAAGCGTGTGCACTAACGGCCACGCCCAACAACTAACCAACACACGACTTTCTAAAACGCGCAAAAATTCAACCCAGCTACGCCAATGCAAACAATTGTCAACAAGAACTAAATGCAGCAAACATCTTGGGACAACGACAGTCATCTTGTTCAACAGAAATACGGCAAAGAATCCAAGCACAATTTGATGCTTTACAGTGCTAAAACGCCCAGTATGTTACAGATAGGCCTAAGTCAAACAGTCGTAAAGACGTTATAGTCATAACTTCTTTGGAATCCATACACGATTGGCAGCATCTATTCGCCTAATGCTAGGTGGCGGGTGTTCGCCAAAGACGTTTGGACCAGATAGGCTGGCTTTTCTATTGCATTGTTTCGAATCTAGAATATCGATTCAAACTTGTATTGCAGTTTTGGGTGGATGATATGTGTAATTGTAATTAACAAGATAACAACCACGAGTAGCACATTTTTAGTTAGGCGTATTATCCCAACGTCGTCTAAAAAACTTCACATAACCGGTATTTATTCGTTTCTTTTACCGTCAAAACTACTTTGCAAAGACGTGCGGCGATCCAAGCAAAAAGCGAATGCAGCAGGTCAATTAGTATTAAGGCGGATTCACACCAGATGCGTCTACCGGTTTGCGGTACGATTTTTAATCTCGCGGCAAGCAGCGGGGCACTTACACCAGCCGGGACCAAAGTTTATCTATCAGACACGGCCAAAGTGTTATGTTTGATAGATAGACTTTGGTCCCAGCTGGTGTAAGTGCCCCGCGTCCTATCTCAACCAGCACAGTGCAACCGAAGCGAGTTGCGTAAACAATAAAGCTTTTAAATTTTTGCTAGTGCAGCAAAAGTCACAAATATGAGTCGTCACATCCTTTACTAGTGTTGCGTTCACTTCGCTATTCATACCACGACCATTGCGATTGCGAAAGCTATCAGGTATGGACCCATTTCCTGCCTTTTAACGCCGCTGTGGATAAAGCACTATCAGTTCCTATTACCCGATATGAAGGTAGATTTGGGTTCAATTCTTTTTTTAATCATAAAAATTGGTTTCTACTTTGAACATCGCAAGGGCTCGCAACTAATTTGCGCGTCATTATTGTCTCAAGTCTGCACACAGTCGGTTGGCGGTCCACGTGCTACTGCAAATATTTGCTAGTTTACTTATGGGTTCGTCGGCTAACCATAGGCTGCATTACACGGAGTTACGAACAGATGTCGTGACGTACTCGCATTCTCACAGTGACGTAAGAGTATGTAACAACTGAACCCTAAATGCTGCGTCGCTAGAAAATTGGTCAATCCCACGATTTTATAAAGCTTACAAGTTCGCTGTCAAAGAAACTTTGCGGTTTTAAAGCGCTTACCTATTTACGTTTCTGAACGGCCTAACTTGATTTACACACCAGGGAATGACATAGAAGTTTCATAGAAAACGCAACATCATCCTACATTCTGGCATTGGCCCCGGCATAAGCGCATATCAAACATGACATTCAAACCACATTTAGTCCCTGCACAAAAAAGAGTCTGAATGCACTCATATCAACCTGTACACATGTGACGAATGCCCAGGTGTTATTAAAAATCGATTGGTGTTATGAAATCATACGTAAGCCTGGTGTTGTCTAACACCGCGCATGTGGCAGGTTCTTAAATAAACCCCTACAGCACCCGAGTCATTGTGATTTAGTTATGGTAAAGATACTAATTCATAATTCTTGGGAACACAAACCTTGTAAGTAGCGATATTAAAAACGCAACTGCTAGAGAACTTGTAAACACTGTAATGCAAACGTTTTAATAATCGTTTTCCTGCATTGGTGATAACAACAGCATGCATTCACTAAATACATGCTCCCTGGCAGTTAAAGGTTAAATTATGTTTTTAATACGAAGTTAACATTAGTATTCTTTAACTTTAATTCAACATGCCACATCAAATTTAGAATTTTCGATCGACTTGTCCGCTTTGCTTCAATTCAACATATCACATTGAATTTAAAATTTCGGTTAAATTGTTCGCAACACACTCTGATTCATGTTGCAAATTACCGACGTGTCAAAGCATATTGCGAAGGTCGATCGTGCACCCGAGTACCGAAATGTCAATAAGCAACAACCCACAACGACATTTCAATCTGAAAGGGTCATGCTTTACGTCCCGCCAACTGTCAGCTCGCCGTATTACTGAACCACGCCAGTCTCTAAGGACATACATGGCATAACGAACGGCTTATTGCAGATAGCATACGGTGTCACAATGATCAGGCCGTGAAACGTAATAACACCGATTCTCTGGCTTAATTAACTCACTAAACAATGTTTTTGGTCAAATGAAAATAGTTTCTGTCAAGGAACCTTCATTGTATGACAGGAGTATGCTCCGAAAAGGCAAAAGTTTAATTTGCTTGGCTAAATTAGCACAGCCCGTTGAACGTCAATCTCGCTTATGCCTACCAACAAATGTCATGCAATTGATCGTAACTTTATGGGTGTACGTCAAAGTGGCTCTGGTTGGTGATATCTCTTCATTACTGTGGTTTGTGTGGGTTATAAGCCCTACTATCCCCCAAAAATTGACCCCGATTTTTGCAATTTTATCTAGAAAATGTTAGGTAGACATCGTAAAAGCTGATAGAAAAGTTTAGGGTAATTGACATTTCTACCCAAATTGTTTAGGGTTAGCACGTTTCTCTTAACGCACATTTGGGAATTGACCACAAATGCGCGCAAATTCATCAAATACACCCTGCATTTATACAGTAAAGCTCGATTTGTGTACTGTCTCGTTGCTAAATAAAAAAGCGGTAAAAGATATTTTCACCTACTTATATAAACATCGTTGTGTTTCGCAGGATCCCTGCAAGCCGGATCAGATGTGGAATCGGAGCACTGCCACGATTCGTCGGATGAGCGCTCAGAAATCGAACAGAAGAAGAGGAATCGAGCCATGCGCAAGTTGCTAATAGCAACCGGACTCAGTTTTCTCTTCATGGTCGGAGAAGTTGTCGGTGAGTAAAATGTAACCTGCAAACCACATAGCTGAATTATCTCTGCGAAAGTGTTTGAACACGTACAGTGCAAGTACTGTGGTAGCATCTTGCGGCCTGCAAGTAATGTCTTCAAACAGGTTTATGCATCTTTTACCGCGACAAGTAACTTTGCGCCGAGTAAATTCTGATGAAGACCGCAGCCTTGTTTCACGCACATAAGTACTGGCTTCTATCTTACCATTACATCTATGCGATGTACCAAAAGGCAGGTAAAAATACAACGGCAGATCAACAAAGGTCCGCGTATCCCTACACTTTCCCTGTGGAGCGCAAGCAACATGCCCCGTTGCGTAAAACTTACCTCCCTCCCTAAAGTAACCGTGCAATTGAAACAGTTTTGGAACAAATGCCCGTTTTCCTAATGGTTTGCGGCGTTGTAAAAACAAAACACCAGTTTTTCACTTTTCTTCGGGGGTGCTTTCAGGGAGACCGTTACGTATACCCTTCGATCGTTCGAGGCCAGTTCAAATTCGTTTCACTAAGATAACGTTTTAAATTCACGAAATAACGCCACAAAAGTGTGCACAAGGTTTATTTGAATATTGCACGCGACATGCCTTTTACTTTGCACACGGATTTGGCGTCACGCTTTTTGTTTATTCCGGGCCCCTAATGCCAGGAAGCCCGAAATGCCACTCCGGTTTGAAACTAAGCTTACTGGCTTCGCCTTTGCAATAAGGTTACAGAGTTTCGGGTGTAATTTTACATGTACTTTACAAAAAAACATTTCTATTCTCATGATTGCAATTCTTCTTGTTGATATAGAAACCAACGTTGAGCACAGTTGGGTCACTTATAACACAACATTTGATATTGCTCCTACTTGGATGAAATGTTCAAAGTCTAAACAATAAATTTGTTTGGGAAATTACAACGCTGGGTTTTGCCCATTGCAAAATTCAATGATTAAGATTGCCGTAGCTGGTTGAATCAAAGACCAATCGACAATTCCAAAATAATTGGGTTGGGTGCCATTTTTTCCATGTTTAATTGTCATTCATATAGATTAACACACAATCCAATCTATAATACTGCCATGTGGTCGTAAACACACTTATTCGGCTTGTTTCTAGAAACTGAAAAAAACAAAACAAAGCAACTCAATATGGTCTCAAGGCGATTTGCCAATATTTGATCGGATAAACTAATATGGGTGAAACCAATATAGTTGTCACGAACCTGTCATAAGAAACTTCGACATTGAAAGAATCTATTGCTTCCATCTGGTTGCAAGTGTTGTGAATTCACATCCCACCTTTAATACTTGTTAGTTTGCCTTCGAAATGTTTTCCTACTCCGCAAAGTGGTTTTGACAGCAACGCTTTGTGTGTAGGTATTTCGCTTTCCGCGGGGTTCGTTGACCGATAATTACTCAGACAGCCATGGAAAATGTGTTGCACGCGTTTCAATTTTGCCGGCCCGCCTTCATAGTAGTGCCGTGTGCATTCGTTTTACCTCGGGGCACTGCCAAGCGCTCCGTAGTAATTACTCACCACACAGCTGAGAGGTGCTGTCGACAAATGACGAACAATGCTTGTCGGTGAATAAGATCGGCGCTTTGGTAATATACAGTGGCCAATTGGGAATTCGTGAGGATATTGGTAATACTTGGTAATTGCAAAGCCACGTCATTGAGTACCTTCGCTAAAATGTTTGACACGACGTCGTTTCCGAAAGTTAGTAACGTGATGTGAAAAGCTAACTTCACCTCTACATGGGAATGACATTAACAAAGAGTCGACTGTAGTCATCATAAAAACTTTGCGTATACTCTTTTACCCACATAGTTCCATTTACCACGCCAGGAATTGGAATTTACCGAAATGTGCAGTGAACAAGTAATGCTACACAAATGTGTTGAATGCTACAAAATACTAAAGATAGAGAACTAACTAAACACATAATTTCCCAACAAATCCATTAAAATCCTCTCCCTACATTGTCCCAATTGTTGACATTCGGCAAGCACCATTTTTGTGGAAAAACGTCAAGTCTGACATTCAATTTCCATCTAACAAGCTGTGGGCATGCGGAGCGGCATCGACATTCGCCCTTATAACCGTCGTTAAATATGTATGAGCAAATGGCAATTGTTAATGGTTTTGTTTTCGCCGCGGATTGATCACTGTTAAATCTAGGGACCTTAGCTGGACATTATCTTTACTGACCATCTTAGGTTTGTCCCAGCCATCGACTGGATAAGGGGAAGGGCGTACAAATGCTTTGCGCTTTTTTCTTCACCAAGAGAAAAATCACACAGTTTTCGTCGCGTTTAAAAATTCATGACCTGTTGCGAGGTAAAGAGGTCAAATGAAACAGAACTTGACGGAATATTACAAAAAAACCAACAGCATGAAACATTTATTACATTGAGTAACAACTTTGTTTGTTTTGCTGTGATGGAATCATGTTGAGGCGAAGGGTAGAAAAACCACTTCTTTTAAAATCAGTCAATTCTTGTTTAGTTAGACACCTTGTTTCATTATTGGAATTACTGCCAGCGTCATTTACATTACCTGCCCAAAGCCCTGTGTTTAAAGTAAACAACTGGACATCATTGGTGATGAAATGAGTTATTTCCGCAACGTTCAAGTAATAAACCATGTCCAGAATATTTATCCTAAACACTGGTCACCAATTTTCTAAAAAAAGAGGTTGTTTAACGAAGTCAAGTCCATGCACACCACGATAAAAGTATTTCATCAACAGAACCGTGTTTTTCAGGTGGGTACCTCGCAAACAGCCTTGCCATCATGACAGACGCGAGCCATTTGCTTACTGATGTCAGCAGCTTCCTTATCAGTATCATTGCGTTGAAGATGGCGGCACGACCCATATCAAAGAAGATGACATTTGGTTGGCATCGTGCAGGTAACAATGAGTCGGAATATTTGCATTTTGAACAGGACACAACGGTTTAAATATAATTTACATTGCTACCGAGATAACGCAGGTTCTACCAAAGATTTGTGGGTTGTTTTGTAGAGAGAATATAAAGTTTAAAATATATAACGTCGGTACTTAGATTTTCCTCGAAAAGCAAATTTGCTTGCAGACAATTGAACTACAATGGATTTAGGCAATTCTTTTCGGCTTTAAGCGCAATCAATATAAACCGATGCGCTGTAAAACAATGGCGATATTGTTTATTCTCATGCAAATATTGAATATGTAATCTTACGGCCTTAAACGTTCTATCCGACAGCATTTTATTTGCCCTCTAAAATGGCATTTTCAAAAGCCCCCCCCCCAGTAAGTAGTTGCAAAGATTACCTCAAAATGTTATCTTACTGTTTGTGAACCCTTCGACTTGAAATAGTTTTAGCGCAAAACCTCAATGTAAAGTATAAAAGAGAAGGCACAACCCAACAGCAAATACCATCACATTGTTTCATTTACCATTAATTTGAATACAGAGGTTATCGGAGCCTTAATCAGTGTACTGGCAATCTGGGTGGTTACTGCGGTCCTTGTGTACCTCGCTGTGATGCGGCTCATCACCAAGGACTATACTGTCAACGGGGAGACCATGCTTATCACCGCGTCACTGGCTGTTGGATTCAACATTCTGTAAGTTCGAACTTTGTGACACAAATCACAAATCTACGATTGTGTTTGCTGTTGGCTGTTTCGAAATAGAGTTTTTTGGAATTGGTTTAAGCCTTTTCGCTATTTCCGGTCACATCACAGAATTTAGTTGATGGAATTTCTCCGATAATATTCCATGTACTCGTGTCGTGTTTTAAAGTGTAAAATATGTAGTGCCAGTAACAGTACTAGCTAAATAATTGTTTTCAGTACACAGCCGCCAATACATATTTTTAATTATAAAAGTGCGCGGCCTCCCAAAATAATTAACAAAAATTAAAAACACCACGGTTGACCTTCATTAATCCGAACACAATTTCCTTTGATGAAAACCGGAAACAACTTTGGGCAATGTGTTTGCTTGATAATTTATTGGACATTGGCCCTAATATAAAAAAATAAACGTGGCCTTACTTAAATTGGTGCCAAAATTCTGAACATGCGCATGCAACCAAAATGAATGAATGCATTGGACTTTTTATTTTCTTTGACGCAACACGTGAAAATAACCGATATCATCCAAAAATATAAGTATGTTAAACGCCCGTCAGTATGTCACATAATAATCAACAAACTCATTTTTGTCGGTTATACATTTTACCCCGTAAGGTCGAAGAGCATACACGGCGTTACGACCTGTACATATGCCGCTGGTGTGCAGAAAACCGCAAACATGCTTGGCGGAACGACTGCAACAGTCTCCGTTAACCGCACCGCGCAAAACAACTCAACAGTTTGATGACCCATTTGTGAAGCGATGCGCATTACACAGTCTTTTTGGAATGGTTTTTGGTGAATTAGGCAAAAAAAAAACAATAGGACAAGCGATGTTGACGTAAAATACGACAGTGTAATCCAATTTAGAGATGTATTGCTTCATAGCACAAAGATTCAAAAGCTCGGTACTACTTTGCTTTAAGGTAAAGTTCACATGTAAACTTTACATACAGAATGGGACTTGTACTTCACGAAGCTCACGGCCACAGTCACGGTCACAATCACGGACATTCACATGGCGACAATCACGATCACGACCATGAAGCGGGAAGCACGACGTCCAGCAGTGACGGTAAATATGCTGAACTGGAGATGAACTTGTCACAGTATGTGACATTTAATGAAGTGTAGAAAGTTGAACCACAACGCAATATTAGGATTTCACCCCAGTACGCGGAAGTGAATACAGCTTGGAGCTAGAACTTGGATACAAAGTTGCCAACTGTTTTCGCTTCGGTTGGCTGGCTTCGCGAAGTGGCGCAAACACTTTGTTGCAAGAAAAAGTCAAGGGGTCGCGCGGTGTGTTGTGCCAGAAAATCAATAATTGAATACTTACCCGTGGACAGAGAACTGTGTGTTGACCCAATGACCACGCACCACTGCGTTTGCGCGCCACCGAATTGAGTCGTTTATCAGTGTGAGGTAAATTTTTGCCAAACGTGGTATTAACTGTTGGGCATTAAAGCAGCGCCCAATGTAACAACCTTGAAACTTTCCCTTTACAATTATCAAAAGATTTTGTTTGAAATTTTACTGTCATTCGTTACGTGGTCAATGTTTTGCTGAAAGTACCGACTACCATAGCTTTAGCTTTGTGCAGCATCCTTTGAGGCAGGGTGGCGAAGTTTCAAACGCACGGGATCGACAAAAGTTTTTTTTCAACAATGCGCGATCGACTGGTCGGTAACAAAGTCACATTTCTACCTAGAAAGAATTCATCGACCCCCAAAAAGTTGTACTGTTGCGACTGTTTTGTTTTAATTTGTATCGCAAGTATCATCAAAGAACATACGTAACCAACCGTTTGATAGATATTTTCTACCCCCAAGTATTTGGGTTGAGAAACTGTTGTCATAATTCTCGTGACGCTAACACAAAATCTGACGCGATCAACCAATCGAGACTAGAAAATCGACTGGTCGATCGCGTTCGATGTGTTGGCTGCCCCTGCTTTAAGGACTCCTTACTTTGGGAAATGGGTCAACACTCCCCCATATGTCTATTGTGCAAGTTCGGATACTTGAATTTAAGGAACTGCTGTGACAATTCCAGTCCAATGTGAAACCCTGAAATGCGCCTTGAATCACACTTCCGTCTTGCCACGTGTCTTGTCTTGCGCTGGCGAAATCCAAGGAAATAAAATCCCCATGAAAACTTCTCGGGAAGTTTATTTGGCAGGCACAAGGTTTAAACGTTGCATCACGGCCATGCAAGGCACCACTTATAGCCAAAAATAACAACTCCTGTTGACTTTCGCAGAAATCCAAAGCAGCGGAAACGTGAACGTGCGTGCGGCCTTTATCCACGTGATAGGCGATCTACTCCAGTCCCTTGGGGTCCTCGTTGCAGCCTTCATCATATATTTTAAGGTAGGAAAAGCACGCGAGGATAACCGATTACAGTATGACATACGACTGCCGCCTGACTCATTACCATCCGTCTCCCGGGGCCTGGTGTATTTGGTCTGAAGTTGTGATTGATTTTTAGACCGGTTTAAAAGCTTAATGCATTCTGTTAAGAGGTTTAAATATAAAATGGCATTTTATGGGCGTGTTTCGCCTTTACCGAAATGNAGCACAGTTTTTTAACACCAGCATTGCACACTCATGACAGCAACTTTACGTATTGGCAAATCCCTTCAGTTGAAAGGCAGAAATAAAGGCAGACAAATTTTCCCTTTTCCCCAAGACCTTTTGCTTAACGGGATCGTTGTAGCCACATCTTTGGCGTCATAAACAGAATAAATGGCTGGAAATTATAACCAGTTTTGAAGATATACTAATGCAGCCAGGATCATTTTGTGCTGTTCAGAATAGTTTCTACACACAACAATTTAAATATCCATACCTTTCTCCTTTAAGGATGTCGTTGTTTTTTCTGTCAAATCCTCATTACTTTTCTTCTTCTCAGGGAGAGTTTCAGGTTGTGGTGTCTCTGGTTTAACTGGGGGCTCAGCAGAGGTTTGGTATTCAGGTTTGCTCGCCCTTGAAATTTGATAGTTTGACCTTGCGAAGGTAGGACCGCGGTCCAATGTGCAACCTGAGAAAAATATAATGCGTTAAAAAGCTTTTTAGGTTTCTGTTTAACAAGTAGTTGTTTTCAATTGCAAAAAGGTAGAGATAGAATAGCATTTATTTTAAATTAGGAATTCAAAATTGACTTTATCTTAACTTAATGCTGTCCAGTAGACTTTTAGATGCACTGATTTGTGTTTTTCTTAAGTCATTTATAATAAAATAGATCGTAAAAACAGACTTTATCTAGATATAAATAAACTGTTGTTGCCCGGTATGTTAAGTGGAACGCTCTTATTAGCCGACATCTTTTCCAAACACGACGGTGTCAAATACACTTACATTAGAGGTCGACGGAAATTCTGTTTATTACATAAAACTTATTTCCCACCAACCTTGTTCAGTCCTCAGTTCAGGCAGCCGGGTTGCCTCAAACAGAAACGTGTGCTTCGGTGTAACTTCTTCTCTATGCTGATATTCAGGTGGCGATCCATGTGTAAAGTCATACAAAGGTTCCTCGTATCTGCTTTCAGGTGTCATGTAGGCCGGTCGCCGCCGTTGCAGATGGGCTGTGGTCATTGGTCTAAACAAAAAGTCATGAGAATTAAAAATATTGTGGTAGAGTTGTAGTCTAATGTTGGTGAATACAACTCGCAGTTCAAAGTAATGTTATGTATGGTAATCTAAGTTCCCACCAAGAACAAACTTTGCTTGTCAAACCCTTCAATACTTCTCATAAGTTTTATAAGTTTAGATGCTCCATCGTCAAATGGAATTCCGCCTCAATTGTTGGGTATTTACTGTGATGTGCATGTACGGCAACCAAATATATTTTCATGCACCGAATAGACCAAAAAATACCTAAAAATGGCGCTTTAAAGTGTTTTATTCAAAGCCTAAACGCACACCCAAGTTTAGCGTGTTAATTATGTGTTAAAAAAGTTGTACAAAATGTAATTTAATAAAACACTGGAGGTAAATAAACCCTACAGATAAAATCATTAACCCAGAGCTTGACTAAAAGTTATCATGTACGAGTGCAAAATTTGTAATTTGAAACCAATAAAAAATTGCACACAGGGCTAAACTAACATTAAAACGAGTATAAAAAACTCGTTAATTCACTGCAATATTTTTTAGTGTGATACTAGGTGGCTTATAATTATTTTCAGAATATCAAGACCTGCCAACGGGTTTCGTGGTAAGCAGTTGTGTGCAGACTAATGTTTAGTTGCTAGAGACTTAGTCTATTTTTTACCAATTACCTCGCGTCCTTCGCACTGTAGTCGAAGCGCCGATAATCATAGGCGTTCTCATCTCCATCATCATAAAACTGTCCATGATCTTCACCACTTCCGCACCCCATATAAGTCTTCTCAAACACCGGCTTCAGTATAGATCGTCGGCCAGCCGATGTGAAACCGGATCTTGCACGACTTTTCGCTCCATGCCGCCACCTCGTGGCA